>SNVD02004221.1:0-195252 GCA_013180625.2 Boswellia sacra
AAAGGCTACAGGCGGCCTGAACAAAGCAAGATTTCCAATGACCATAAATGGCCTAACAATTAAAGGAAAACAAAAACATGATCACAATGGTGCAAACATAAAGAAATAGAAAAAAAATCAAGTATGATTAAGTAAAGCCTTAATCCTACTAGTTCTTCTCCTTCTTACCTTTCTTTACTGGAGTACTCGGGGTGTTCAAATGAGTATGATCAATCCCATCAGGTTGATCCTCATCACTTAGCCTATTCAAAGGCTCAAAACGAGAGGGGGAAAACATAGGAGGTTGCTCTGTATTTATCCGTCCTGACGAAACAGATGCCTCATGATTTGTAGAACACTGGATGGAACCCAATAGCCTACCTTGGTTAGTCGCAAATAGAGAAAAAGAGTCAGAATCTGATACTAACTCTGTACTCAAAACTGTAGCAGCCTTAAAGGGCACATCATGTGTTACAAAATTTGTTGGAAGAGTAACAGCCTTCAAATTCTCAGCGACCTTGGCCACTTCTTTACCCTTATGCAAAGGGGCGCTAACAAAGGTATTTGCCTCATTGTTACCCTTATTCAAAGGGGCACTAAGAGAGGTATTTGCCTCTTTCTTATCCTTACCTGAAGTCTTTGCTGGATCCGAACATCGATGACCAAAGGAGCAACATTCAAAGCAATGCTTTGGAAGCCACTCATACTCAACTCGGATTTGGATGGGCTCGGAAGAGAGCTTACATCTGATCTCGAAGTTCTTAACTGGAGGATAATTTGCATTCAGCCAAACACATACCTTGGCATACTCCAATCTGGAAAGATCAGAAGTCATCTTGTCGCAAGAGATAGGTTCTCCAACCATGCTTGAAACCATGGCAAGGCAACCCATCCCACACCTACCCCAAACAGGTCAAAAGCAACCCGACCAACCCATCATTTGCCAAGAAGGCCTATCAACACACGCTTACTCAAAGAATGACATAACAACCCATTTAAACCATCCCACACCTTTCCCAAACAGGTTAAAAGTAGCCCAAATACAATTGACAGTATATAGCCAACCAGCCCACTAAATAACAATATAAACCAACCCAACAACTTGTAAACTGATAGAGTTTTCATTATCCCAAATTAATATGTTGCCTTCTAGGTGGGCATTGTAGTTACCACAAATCAATAGAGCCCAAACAAGAAGGTGCCACAAGTTATTTCACATAAAGTTTGGGTCCCGATTCTATACTTTGTTATAAATATTACGTTTTCTTATGTTCGTGGAAAAGTTTATCCCTATTGTTATATTCAATTGTCATTCATGCATATAAGCTTAGATCCCGTTTAAGAATTATTATTTGACATATATTTGTCTTCATTTTCATCGAAAGATGACAACGAAGAGTGTATGTCTAGTAATGATTCTTGAATTGTCCAGATTCGGACAGTTCGAGCATGCATAAGTTTGTATTGTAAATTAGTTGGTCACGATTTGTTCCATTTTATCAGAAAATTTGGTTACATTTCCTCATGTTCTCTCAGTACATAATAGATGATTGTCTATTTTGTGTGGATTTTCGAACATCGAAATGACACATGAATACAATCATCTATATCTATGTGCACTTGGAGAACTATAGGGAAATGCTGCCGAATTTTCTTTAGAGATGGAGCAACTTGTGACTACTACTTTATAGTACAAACTTATGCATTCTTGAATGGGATAGGACCACCAGCCTTTTTGATAAATGTTTGCAACTAGGTTTCATATTATATTTATTCCCTTGTGCATGAATAAATTTGTATTGATGCAAATATTGTTGTTATTACTTTTAAGGAAAATTCTCATGGATAAGAGTTGGATTGATTTACCAAACCGATGTTGTCGAGCATATTTCACTGGGGTGGAGGGATTTCTAAATTTGGCCTTTGGCAATTTGGTGAATGACAAAAGAATATTATGTCCATGTAAGAAATGTCACAATCGATATCTTATGGATAGATACACAGCTAGGGAGCATTTAATATGTATTGGGTTTTTAAGAACATACAAGAGGTGGACCTTACATGGTGAACAATATACAACTATAGAGTCTGACCAACCTAACCAACATTTTGAGGTTGGTTCTGATTCTACAAGGGGTGATGATATGGTTGGAATGATACACGAGGCCATGGGGATTCCGAATAATGATTTAGGTGAAGGTAGTAATTGCTTGATAGATAGTGAAACTGAAACATATCTTAAGCTACTTGAACAAGCAGAGTGTCCCTTGTATCCGGGTTGCGAAAATTTTACCTCCCTATCATTTACTGTTCAACTTTTGCAACTGAAGATGTTGCACGGATGGACCGACAAATCAGTGAGAAAGTTACTAGAACTTTTGAAGAAGGCCTTTCCTGATCAAGTCAAAATTCCTTCTTCATATTATGAAGCACAAAAGATAACTACTGACTTGGGTTTTACGTACAAAACTTGGGATGCTTGTCCTAACAATTGCATGTTGTTCAGAGGTGAGTTAGCAAATTTGGAAAGATGTTGCATATGTCAAATGTCTCGTTATAAAAACTTTGACGAGATGAATGATGCATCAAATTCCCATGGGAAGATAGCTGCAAAGCAAGTTAGGTATTTTCCATTAAGTTCTAGGTTAAAAAGATTATTCATGTCCTCAAAAACTGCTTCTCTTATGTGCTGGCATGCAGAACATCGCATTAAAGATGGTGTTCTTAGGCATCCGACTGATAGTCTTTGTTGGAGAACTTTCGATGAAAAAAATCCGGAGTTTGCTGCTGATTGTCGTAACGTGAGACTTGGCTTGGCAGCTGATGGATTTAATCCTTTTAGGACTATGTCTATAGCCCATAGTACATGGCCTATTGTGTTAATGCCGTACAACTTGCCTCCTTGGTTATGTATGAAAGAAAGTTTTTTCATATTGTCAGTACTCATTGATGGTCCCAAAGGTCCTGGGAATAAAATAGATGTTTATATGCAACCCTTGATTGAGGAATTGAAAGAATTATGGAGTGAAGGTGTTCTAACCTATGATGCATCGTGTCAATAAATGTTCAAGCTACATGTAGCATTGTTGTGGACTATCAATGATTTCCCAGCATATGCGAATCTATCAGGCTGGAGTATGAAATGGGAGAAAGCATGTCCTTGTTGTTTAGGAAATACGGTCTCCAAATGGTTGTCTCATAGTAGGAAATTTTGTTATATGGGTCATCGGCGATATTTACCTACTACTCATAGATTTCAAAAGGATAGGATTTCCTTCAATGGTAGAGTCGATATGGGACCTGCTCTATCTCGGTTATCTGGTTTTGATATAAAATAACAAGTACAAGATACACTAACTGAATATAAGATAGAAGATCTTCAACGAAGAATGAATAATCCCCAAAATCATGCAAACATTTGGAAGAAGAAAAGTATTTTCTTTGAACTACCATATTGGGAGCATAACTTGATTAGACATAACCTTGATGTCATGCATATTGAGAAGAATGTCTGTGATAATATATTATAGACATTGTTAGGGGATCGTAGGAGATCAAAAGATAATTTGAAAGCTCGCTATGATTTAAGGGATATGAAAATTAGAAAAGCCTTGCATCCTCAAGAACAGGGGGCTAACAAATTATATCTACCTCCTGCATGTTTCTCAATGACCAAGGAAAATAAAGACGTCTTTCTTAAGGTGTTGAAAAAGATGAAGTTACCAGATGGTTATGTATCAAATATCTCTCGTCGTGTTCACATGAAAGAGCGAAGCATTTCAGGTTTGAAGAGTCATGACAATCATATACTGCTACAGCAACTGCTTCCTCTTACTACTCGAAGAGCATTACCGAAAAATGTTGTTGCCACTTTGATTGAGTTGGTTAACTTTTTTAAGCAATTATGCTCAAAAGTGAACACTGAAGAAGATTTAAATAATATTCAAGATAGAGTGGTGCTTACATTATGTCATCTTGAGAAAATATTCCCACCTTCATTCTTTGATATTATGGAGCATTTGCCTGTTCATCTTGCTGAGGAGGCATCATTAGCGGGACCAGTTCAATTTAGATGGATGTATCCAATTGAGAGGTACTATGAACTACCATGTTAATGTCTTTTAATTTTCATAAATTCTAAATGAATTGATTGATAGTACTTATAAATTTCATGGGGTTATCTAGGTATTTGCTAACTTTGAAGAGATATGTGCGTAATCGTGCACATCCTGAGGCTTCTATTGCTAAAGGATACCTAATGGATGAGTGCACAAACTTTTGTTCAAGATATCTTGATGAAGTGGAAACCAAACTCAATCGAGGACCTCGGAACAAAGATGGTACCTCTGACGAAGGAGAGCAATTAGAACTTGATCATATCTCTTGGGTTCAAGCACATAGATATGTGCTAGTCAATACAACTTCTATTGATCCATTTCGAGAGTAAGATACGCATAATTTTCCTTCGTTGCCTCAGTTTTTTTTGCTATACAACTAAGTTAAGGTTCTTTTTATCTCTTTTTGATATCTTCCAATGTCTTCTCGCACAAAAAGCATCTTAATGAAATTCGTAATGAAATGCCACGTTCTTCTATTCATGAAATTCAAAAAGAGCATAACAGAAAATTTCACGAATGGTTTCGAAATCATGTAAGTGTCAGAAATTTAGTTAACATTTTGTTGTTATGGAGATTTTTGTTGCTAACTATATGTGTTTCCATAGGTTCACTCATTGCAAGAGACCTCAAATGTATCATTGTCTGAGGAAATCATTCATTTAGCTAATGGCCCTAAATGGGGTGCACGTAGCTATAAATCTTATGTTGTTAACGGCTTCAAATTTCGTACCGAGGATGCAGATCAACACAAAAGCACGCAACAATCTGGTGCTATTTTGAAGGCCGATACCATGAGTTATGCTAGTGCATGAGATCAAAACCCTCTTTCCGGCAGTGTAACATTTCTTGGAGTGTTAACCAATATAATTCAAATTCGATATGTCAATGACATGACTTTTATCTTGTTCAAGTGTAATTAGGTTGATAATCGGACTGGAAAGAAGTGTGATGAGTTCGACTTCACAATGGTTAATTTCAATCATCTGTTGTACAAAGATAATAGTATTGATGATGAACCTTTCATTTTGGCGGCGCAAGCGGAGCAAGTTTGCTACATCCAAGATCCGGTAGATGAAGATTGGCATGTTGTCCTGAAAATGTCAACAAGAGACACATTTGATCTTATGTCCAAAAATTCATCTATTGCGAACATGGTGCCTCAAGTTGAGTTGTATACACAACAAGAACTAGATGAAAGGGGTTATTTTCGTGAAGAAGATGTTCAATGGGTTAGACAAAGAGTTGAGGGAACAACAGCGATCATCAATCGAGAAGACAATGATGATGATATGGATGATGTTGATTGACAGTACTTCGTTCGACATGTTTTTTTGGATTTCATGTTTTTTCATATGGCTTTTGTTTTAGGGGCATTCTACTTTTGTCCAATTATTAGACTTCCCCTCCACTATGTGTAACCATTACTTTTTATGAATGAAATATATAATTTGTTCAATTAAACTTGTATGGATTCTAATATTTTATTATATACATATATTACTTATCGTGGAACTTAAACAAATATATTAGCATTCTTTGACTGTGAATGTTTCTAGAATAGATAACTATGCTGCCAAAGAGATCAAGGGACACCTCCATGGAGAGTATAATAGAAAGAGAGTAGAAGCTCGATGACAAGCGGCAACATCTTCTCAAACTCAAACAAATAATGAAGGTATATACATGTTTATTTAAATATCCTAAAATTTAAGATTGTTTAAATATTTGTTGTTCTTTTTTTTTTTTAAATTTAAGATTGTTTAAACATTTGTTGTTCTTTTTTTATAGATACGGGTGGTACATCAGGTGTTGTGAGAGGACGTGGAGCAGCTCATACTGTTCACGAGTGGGGTACAGGCCAAAGGTTGCATATTCAGTTTAACTCTCAATGGCAACCAATAAATGCAAACAAAGACAAATTAACCACCCAACTTGGAATCATAGCCAAAAATGGGAACATGGCTCCATTGACTTGTCCTCGGTGGCAAAATATGCCATCACATCTTTTGGATGCCATCTGGAAAGAAGTGAAGGTTATTTATCTGAAACAAATCCATAAGATAACATGTAGATTGAGTTTGTACCTGGATTAATCTATTGCAATTTGTTTTTGTAGGATAATACAGATGTTCCAGATGAGTACAGACCTCATTGTTTACAGCATATTGGGAAACTTTGGCGGGATTGGAAATCTCGTGTAAAGAGGGAGTACTACAGAAAATATGATACGGATAAGGAGCGGTTACAATTCACTCCTCCCAGAGTTTAGCCAGATCAGTGGCCTATTCTTGTAGCTTACTAGGGAACAGAACAGGCTAAAGTATGTGCTTAACATAATAACAAAAGTGTAGATTTCATATTTTCTTTCATTTATAGTGGAAGTCATATAATATAATTGTTGTAAATTTGGTTTGTATTATAGGAAGCTGCAGAGAAGAATAAGGTTAATCGAGCACAACAAGTAGCACTTCATCAAACAGGCCGCACGTCATTTGCTCAGAAACGAGAAGAGGTAAGTTACATCTGTTTGTTTATACGCTCTTTATTTGTTGGTTATCAAGATTTACTTATATCTTTTTAGTAGTTGTATTATTGTAGTTATGTTATTTTACTGTTTAGATGATAAGGAATGGAGAGCAAACTGATCGCATTAGTGTCTTCGTCAAGACAAGAACAAAAAGTAATGGCGAAGTAGGTGATGATGAAAGTGCAGAAATAATTGTAAGTTCTTTAATCTTTTGAATTATTTATTCATCCACTACCGATAATTTAATTTTTGCATAATACAATATCTTTATTAAGTTGTTATTTCTTTCCACTATGTTGTAGAGTCAATTTAATGAAGGTTTGTCTCAATTTTCACAAGATCAACAAACCCAACAAGTGAGAGAACAAGTCTTTGGGAATGTGATGGGACCTGATCACCGCGGTTATGCCCGGACATATGGTTTTGGTCCATCTCCGACTGACGTTTCCGACAGCAGTTCATCAGATGTTCACTTGAGGGAAGAGTTGGGTAATTTGCAACAGGAACACCATAACTTGAAGGAAGCACACAGAAACTTGAATGAAGCACACAACAACTTGAAGCAAGATCACAACAACATGAAAATGATGTATGATGAAGTTGTTCCCTTCCTGCAGGAGAGGTTTCCAGAGTTTGCTGAGCGGCGTGCTACAAGACCGGTATTTGCTTATTTTTAAAGTTAAAAATGTGATTTCAATTGACTCATATTTTTTACTTATGTGACATGGTATTTTTTTTTACAAATAGGTCCCAGATGTTTCAAGTGGACATCATAGCCATTTCTAATATGATAGTCATGGAACAAACAACCTCACAGATCGTGATTCAAATCACGACAATGAATAGGTATGTAAATGAAATTATACAATTTATTTTGAATTTCATAATGTTACTTAATGATTATAATCTTGATTACAAAAATATTCTTGCAGGTTGTTTGTCAAGTTTTACAGTTTACTTATCAAATGATTGAGTTTTGTGGATGCTGCCTCATTATGTAACTGACCAGATGTTTAAATATTTGATTAAATGATGTTGAATAGTTTGAATGATGAATGTTTGATGTTTGGTTTGTTTACGGTTAAACTATTTATATGATATATTTTGATAGTTGATTTTATTCTATTATATTTATTGAATGATTGGAGAAACATTATTGAATGATTGGAGAAACATATCAAAATATTTTTGTTGGACAGGTTATTTAAACATTAAACAGTAAATTATATTTGGCAAGAACTGAATTTACTCCAAAAAAAGCCATTTATGGCGGTTTCATGGTCGTCGCAAATGCTATTTTTGAAATAAATTAATTATTTATACGACGGTTTAAAACTGCCTCATATACGGCTTTATACGGCGGTTTCAAAATCGACGTAAAACAACTTTATACGGCGGGAAAAAAACTGCCGTATAAATATCTTTATACGGCGATTTTAGAACCGCCGTATAAAGTCGTATATGAGGCGGTTTTAAAACCGCCGTATAAATGATATATATGCCAATCCCATTTCGTCGTAGGTTTTTACGTCGAACACGTGAACAGCCGTTTAAAATTATATGCGGCGGGCCGAAACCACCGTAAAAGCTTTTACTGCGGCTGTTTTTACGGCGGTTTACAACCGCCATAAATGATATTTTACGGCGGTTTCGGCCCGCCGCAAAAGCCTTTCAATGTTGTAGTGGGAATTCATACACATTTCATGTATCGATGCTAAGGAAGTATGAGCCTCACCCAACACATGTACTAGATTAGAGTGAGTTGGATATTCAACAAGATGTTTCATATGAAGAGGTTCCTATTCAAATCTTGGACTCAAGAGTACAAGTCCTACATGGCAAGACCATTCCATTACCCAAGGTCTTGTGGAAGCATCATGACGTTGAAGAGGCCACATTGGAGTTAGAGTCAGAGATTCAAAGAAAGTATCATGAGCTCTTGAATGCAAGAGGTAATTTCTAACTCATGTTTTCAAATTTCAAGGACGAAATTTCTTTTAGGAGGGTAGGTTATATGGTTTCAAAAGAAAATTAATATCTATGCATTTATGTATTATAAATTGAGAAATTATGTTTAAGGATTAAGTGAGTTGGGAAGTGAGGGGATTTAGGCCCATGAGTTAGGGCGTTATATTTAGGTAAGAGAGGATTTTTCTAGAATGAGAAAAAGATGGAAGAAAAAAAGAGAAGAGAGTTTCACGGTTACAAGGGAGGAAAAGAGAAGAAGGAGAAGAAGAAAAGAGAGGAAAAATTTCAAAGAAATGTATAAGCTTGGAAAACAAGTATGGATTTTCTAACATTATGCTTACCTCATGTCATGTATTTTGTTGTTTAATTGATCTTGGTTTGTTATGCATGTGATCTATTCTAAATTGATTGTTTGTTACTTCGATGATGAACTACGAGTGAAACTACTTATTGTAAGTTGATTGTTTGTGGTTTGAATGAGGAATTATGTGTGAAATAAGTGTTGATGAAGTAAAGTAGAGATGGGTTTGAAGGGAGTTGTAGTTCATGTGACTATCTTGTGTTGTTTGAGCTGATGCATTTTTCTGGATTAAGAATTGTATGATTTTTCATTTTTTTAGGAAAATAGACATATGAAGCTTTAATTAGCCGTTGATTTCATTGAATTTGGAGTTAAAATGGATTTTTGGTGAATTTTGAAGTTAGAGGTCAAAATCTACAAATGAGATGGTATGACCGACTTAATGGAACAGGTTCACGATTTGGTGTGTAGCGTCTAACATTTCATCCGACACCACTCGACACTCACTTGTCGAGTGTCGAGTGACACGTGTCACGAGTCATGAGGGGCATATCGAGTGTCGGGTAGAGTGTCGAGTGTTTGTCACTAGTGTCGAGAGAAGTGTCGAGAGAGAGGCGTCGAGTGTCTGTAACCGCGTGTCGAGTGAATAGTGTCATGCGTTGCGTGAGCGACTCAACGTACGGGTGTCGAGTGTCAAGAGACACTATGTCGAGTGTCTAGCATCAAGTGTCGAGTGAACAGTGTCACGTGTTGCATGCGTGACTGGACGTGCACGTTTGAGTGACGAGTGTCGAGAAGCACTACGTCGAGTGTCGAGCGAACAGTGTCGCGCTTTGTATGCGTGACTCAACACGCATGTTCAAGTGTCGAGTGTCGGGTGTCGAGAAAATTCCAGAATCAACCTAAAACGACTGCCCACTTTTGGAAAGTCCTGGATTTTTCATAAAAAGTGTATTTTCTTGAAATTCTTCGTAGAAATTATATTGACAGGTTGTAAATGTATGCATTTTACCTTGGATGGGCCATTTTGTATACGGATCCAAGGAGAATGCAGAGATAAAATTCTATGTGTTGGACCTTGGATGGGCCGTTTTGTATACGGATCTAAGGTGAACACGAATACTATAAACATCATGTGTTGGACCTTGGATGGGCCGTTTTGTATACGGATCCAAGGGAAACACAAGTACTATAAATATGATGTGTTAGACCTTGGATTGGCCGTTTTGTATACAGATTCAAGGGGAATATGACTATAAACTTGACGTGCAAATGAACATCATGGTTGGATTTATTATTAGTGGGTGTGTAATTCTGTATTTGAGTAATTATTGAATGCGTCTGGTTTAGTATAATGTTAGAATTTTTCCTATTGGGCTTTATGCTTACCCCCTCCCTCCACTGGTACATCGAAAGATGTTCATACTAGTGATGTTCTAGAGCTTTCCTAGGGAGTCTGGAGTCTGTGTGCATACAATAATTTTTGGGGACGGTCTTGATTCTCCGAGCTTATGATGAGAGATTTTGTTATGTGACTAGTAATTTATGTATTGAATTTAGTCACCAGTATATGTAAAATTTATTTTGAACAAATATCCAAATGTTGTAATGAATTCATGTGATGTGTAGAAAAAAATGAGATATTGATGATGAGCTTTTTATTAATTTCTAATTCAATCACCCCTAAAGTCTCTATATAAGAGATGTTATGGCGTGACAAGGGTATCCTTTATTATCGTGTGTTAAAGGATGTTGTTCAACCACATTATATAGAAAAGTATAAAGTTGTATTATTAAGTTATGAATAGTTTGATATTGCTTGAGATGGAATTAGTTATAAGAAAGATTGTCATGGTATGATTAGTGTTAGCACAACAAGGAGATCAATAACCATTTGTGTTACCATCTTAAGCCTTACAAGTTTATATGTGAAAGGATTGAAAGATCCTACATAGAGTGATGCAATTAACATCAAGTCTCAAAATCTTTATGAGATGCCAACTAATGAAGGTGATTCATTTTAACAAAAAGAGATTCAATGTACAAATCTTTAAAGTTTGGAGGTGGATGATCATATAGTTTTGGAATAAATAAAATTTTATGCAGCTTTCTTTATTTATTTATTTAGTTGGATTCAAGTACTTATATTTTTTATTATTTTATATGTTAATGAGATTTCTTGTTAGATGTTATGGATGTTATATCAACATGTGGCAAAACATCATATTGAGGCTTTTGGATCCTTATGCAATAGTTAGATACCAAATACCACACCTTTTTTGCGTCATTCTAATAGTAATACTCATGCTTCAAATGTACAGTTGGTAATGGTTGAAGGTTGTAAGTTCTGAAGCCACAGATTCAGTTACGTAAAATAAAACTAAAGCAGTTATGAAATATGTCACATACATAAATAAAAATTACACAGAGGAGTTTTACATCGTTTAGCTTAAACAAGCTTACATCCACGATAGCTAAGCTACAATTCACTATATGATGCTCGCGTTTATAAGTACTAGGATTCTACAATTGATGAACCTCTCCTTCACTCACACTCACCTATCCTATACAAACAATATTCTTAACCCCAAGAACTCCATCCATAGAAAATCAACTTCCTAAAACTTTGCTGCACTTCACTTCCTATAATTTGAGTCCCTCTTAAATTGTATTGTTGTTACCCCAAAGAGATAATCACACTCTTTAGACTATCAAGCTCATGATAAAAATAAAGTCTTATCATTATTCAAGCTAAAATCTCACAACTCACACATAAAACGTTAATTGGAATAAGCTAAATTATCTTAGTTAAAAAACTCATCTAACAAGCTTTTCTTATTGAACAAAGATTCTTAAAGATATTCCTATATTATTCATTATCCTATAAATCTTGAAGATAAGGAAAGCTAAATCACGTTAGGATATTCAGTAAATAATTATAATACATATCTTTTTCTAAAGTGAAATAGAATAAAAACTTCCCTAATCTAAATCCATATCCTCGAAAATATTATCTACTTAAGTAACACTTAACTGAATCAGTTAAAATAGGAAAGTAAAAAAGTAAAATATATATATATATGTATGTATATATATATATATATATATGTATGTATATATATATATATATATATATATATATATATCATAAGATTTGTTTTCTTCAAAATGCCAACAAAGCAATACCAATACCACTTAGATGAACACGTGGCAGTCCACATGGCATTGTCCTAACAATGGTATTTTTTTTTTAATTTTTAAAATTTATACACTTATGTATAACATGAAAAGTGACTTCATATATGATATACTTTTTTATTTCACTTTGTCGTAGGTTTAAACACTAAAAATAGGAAAGGTAGTGGAAAAGTAAGGGGTGCAAGGAGGAAAAATAATATACAAGTAGAGATATAAGTGAAAATGTATATGTCATACAAGAATTCAACTCATAAATGATGAAAAAAAAAAAACCAAATAAGTTAACTGACAAAGTACATGCAAGAAATACATGAAGTCCAATACCAATACCCCTAATAATAAAACACTTACTTGGATACTAATAATAAAAGATAAATAAACAATATCTATATTGCACATTGTTTGAAAATACTTTTTTGCTTTGCTAAGATGACTACATAGAGCTAGTAAAACATTTGTGTTTTTGTGTGTACCCCAAATTCCTTAATATCATGTTCAATCTCCATTGATATACAACCCTAGGTAATATGGAGAGACCTTTGCATAATCAAACTATAGATCTATTTTGCCTTGGAATTTCTTTGTTAACTTTATATACTATATTAGAAGTACGAACTTGGGTTGTATATTGAAAATAAAGAAAGCAAGATATTTCATTCAATATTACAAATTTGTACAAATAGTTGACCTATAAACTATAACCTAATACCTCATATTAATCACAACAGACATATTGGCAATTATAAACAATCAAAACCTATAAATTTAAGAATTCAACTACTTCTTAACTCAACTAAAACATGTAAAAACATTTCAAACTAATTAGTGGCTATTTTTCCCTTCTTTTGGGAAATGATTACGCACTTAGGATATAAACATAATGGCAACATATTCAAAAGAGACTTAATCAATTAGAAAATTAAAGTGCTATTAGCAAAAGGTATATCCAGTCATAGCCTCAAGCAAAATAATCATATAAAATCTAAAATAAAATAGTCTAACAAACCAAAATTGTTAAAATTTTATATATATGTATATATATATATATATATATATATATTATCAAAAATGAAAATTGCTAATGAGACATGTCTGTGGAGGCTCATTATTTCCGAAGAAACCATTCGTAATAGGCTTGTCAAGAGAAATCAAGAGCGTATTACAACAATTTGCATCTTGAAAACATTCATTTGAAAACAATATCTCTCGCTTTAATTTCCCTCAATTTCAATATGGAAAGAAAGTTGACAACTTAAAACAAAGTGAATCAATTAAATCATCATTTTCCATGTGGTTAGGGTGGTGATATCTCTTCATCGACTTTCTTTTCCAAAGGAGCAAGAGGCAAAAGATGTAGCAAAAAAAAAAAAAAAAAAAAGAGCACTTTTTATTTTAATCACACAGGCATTACTTTACACTATGTTCAACTATTACAAATCCTTATCTTTTAAACAGATCCAAATATTTAAACAACAAAAGCTAACAAACAAAGTATTTTTAACTAAAATTAAGTTCATTTTTTTCTTTATTCTGATTTTATATTTTTTATAGAAATCAAAATGGACTGTTTAACGAATCAACGACCTGTCAAATGGACCAATGGGAGGAATAAAGCTAGTCGAGGAACTTGAACATATACGAAGAAAATACCAGCTCTACTCTATCCATTGGACCAAGCTTGAGAAGCCAATTGTCACAATCAAATAACAAATCATCATTAATGAAGACATAGTTGAAATGATAGTTGAGTGGGAGTGCTATCAACAAATTAACAAGTAAATGCCGCAAATAAATTGATATTATTTTGAGAAGTTAAAAAATGAAAAGAAAAATCAATAAGTGAGCAACTAGATAGACGTTAGCTTAGGCATAAGAAGATGATTATTTGCATAGGCGAACTACATCGTCCTCCACCACTATCGTCACGATACCTCTCTGTCATTTTATCTAGACCATCTATATAGTTTTAACTCAGTTAGATTTGAATAGTTGAGAAATGATGATAAGATAGAAGATAGATGGAAATCCATTTCTCAATTTTTGCTGACAGGAGCGTGAATAGGGTGTTGGCAATGGTTTCTGTGACGGATGCTCAATACAAAGCTTCAATTAAACTTTAAACTCTTAATTTAGGGCTTCAATCACTTTAGGAAATAAAATAAGGAGACAAATGGTTAAACATGTTTCGCATGTTTGATAGATTATATGATATTATAAAAGAGTGGATGGTATAATTTTGAGAATAACCCGTGTTTAGCACCACAACTCGTGTGGGATAAGATGGTAAAACAGTATAGAAGGAGCGCATAAACTTACACAAAATTAACAAACGCCCACCTATGTGTTTACATGGATAACATCCTTTCATATGTCTCTCTCTCTCTCTTCACTCTTTTTTATCTGTTTCACTGCCTTTCAAATTACCATCTCTTGAAACAAGTTTTTCCTAGCAAAACATGCATAGGAAAAAGACTCCCGGCTAAGGTTAACCCACAGCCTTGTCTTCTTGTTGAAACAAGTCCATTCCGTTTCGAAGAAAGAAAGAAATTAATTCACACAGAAAAGAAGAAGTCTAGAAAAAGAAAGGTTGGATCCCTACTCCGAGGGCCTGTTACTAGCGAGATCAGGAGTTAAGTATGGAGTTTAATATTTTTCTTTTTTAAAGTTCCTTTCTGATGACATATGGCCTCAATTACTGTAATGAGTTCTGAAGTTCAATTTTTCACTTTGAATCTGGAATTAACATCATGATTTACTAATTTTTTTTAACATTTTAATGGAAATTTTTATTTTTGTGGTGTTGTTTATGCAAAGCAGGAGCGATGCTATGCTGAATCTTTTAGGGGATAGTGACGGGAGGATTATACTAGTGACACATCCGAAAAAGGGATTGTCTCCCAAGTATAGGAGTGTCGAAGTAATAAACCCGGTGAGTCCGGGGTCGATCCACGAGGAAGGTGATTTTAGCGCTACAAACTATAAAGTAAACAAATATGATATGGATGATTCAAAGAGATGACAAGATAATATCAACAAATATAAGTAAGAACAAGTTCGTTAACAATAAATGAGAATCACACAAGAGAAATCAATACAATAATAATGAAAGCTAAGGTGGTGTTGTTTATGCAAAGCAGGAGCGATGCTATGCTGAATCTTTTAGGGGATAGTGACGGGAGGATTATACTAGTGACACATCCGAAAAAGGGATTGTCTCCCAAGTATAGGAGTGTCGAAGTAATAAACCCGGTGAGTCCGGGGTCGATCCACGAGGAAGGTGATTTTAGCACTACAAACTATAAAGTAAACAAATATGATATGGATGATTCAAAGAGATGACAAGATAATATCAACAAATATAAGTAAGAACAAGTTCGTTAACAATAAATGAGAATCACACAAGAGAAATCAATACAATAATAATGAAAGCTAAGGTTAGGGGATCCGCCCTTGATATTTCGAATAAGGATAAACAAACCATTTTAGTTATATGAATTATATTTGCTTTGTTACCAATATTTATACCACTACTTGTAAATGGGTTCAAGCATCCAATGTGTCAATCTCCATATGTCAACAACAAATCAAGGTTCCTAACTAGATTCGTGTCGGTAAGGAAAAACCATACGACATCTAGGAAGAATCCAAGCATTTGATGTGCCAAGGATTGTCTACAATGGATCAAGACCTCCACTTTACGAGTGGTGTCAAGATTGATTAAGAAAGTAAATGTAACTCATATAAAATAAACAACATAAGATATCAAGGGTTAGAGAATCCTTACTCTCATATCAAGGGTTTCACCCTTTCACCTTAGCAAACGAGAATTTAGAAAGACATTATAAGAGAAAGAACACAAATTGCAAGGAAAAGGAAATTCATTAATAACAAACAAGAGATACACAATACAAGATCCCAGCTAAGGCCAAGATGCCCTAATGGGTCACAAGGCACCTCTATTTATAGATATATTCAGGGGCAAACTTATCAAATTACAAAGGAATAATTATCAAATATTAGTTGCACCAACTTTGACAATTGGGGTAATTAGGTGAACCGACTTTGACTACCGATTTTGACATTAAATTTTTGAGAATTTTAATCACATGTCTTCATGAAAGTCGTAGATATTTTTTCAGCTTTCTAGAACATCTTGATTCATACGATTTGGATACGTATTTTGAGAAACATGGTCAAAATACTGAGGCATGGTCAGGCTGGACCGAAACTACAGATGGGTTCACTTCAAGCCCATTTTTGGTCCACTAAGAGCCCGAATTTGATGATGCTTCTGGGATACAATCTTGTACATTAAGATTTGCACCATTCTGATCTATGAATAGAGAGTTATGCCCATTTTACCGAACCTGTAACAAAACCAAATTAAGAGAAAGTTAATTCCAAAGATGCAAAGACTATAAATATGCTTAAGTTGAGGAATTTAATGACACTATTAATGCAATATGATGAACTAAGCTCTTATTAAACATACATATTTAAGTATTCATCAACTGGGCACATTTTTCTTAGGGAAGACTGTCACAGAAGCACTTAACGAGCGTATTGAGCCAATAATTTGGGAATTTTTTACTATTATTAGTAGATTGCAAGTCGAGCAAAGAAAGCAATTCAAGAATTTCAGGTTCTATTGAATAAAGTCAATGTATTTCATTACAAAATCAGTTGTTTTTATGGTAATTCTTGGTCTTCAACTTGATGATTATATGATCCATTATTTATGTAAACTTTTCCGATTTTTGCTAAAAAACTCAATGTGAATCTTTCAACATGATTTTTTTGGTTTTATGCTAGTAATTTTCATGTTTTGTTATATATCCTTCATTGATGGCATTGTCGGACACAAGTTTGATTTTGGTGGCGAAGTGAAATTTGATCCCTTAATTGAAATTGTTTAATGCCATATAATGATCCTTATGTGATCTGTTTAGTTATCTCTTCTTTCTTTGTATTTTTGTTTTTGGTAATAACACATTTGAATTATTGTTTACAAGATATGAACCTCTTTGTGCTTCTTTTAAAATCTACTTGGAGATGGTCGCTAGACAGCTTATTATGTAAATAACAATTGGAGATTTTTTTAAAATTATTATTCATTATACTTTTGTACTTTGTATTGCTTTTAAATTTTGGTGACTTTTTGGCTTTGTTATATATATATTTAGAAGATATTAGTTAACTTTTGTAGTTATATTTATCATTATTTTGTGTTTGTTCTTAGATATGGATAAAGAAAGACTCAATTTTACATGTTATTGACAATATGGCACTTAGAGTTGATGTCCTTATACATGATGATGATGTTGCCTATAAAGGAGTTGATCCAAAGGCACCATGAAGAAAAATGCTTCACAACATATCGTTTGTAAACCATGAAACTCGATTAGTTTATATTGATAGCATAATAGGTAGTGTTAATAAAAGTATTAGTCAATTAAGAATGGATAGACACATATTTGCTTGATTATGTGAGTTACTTCAAACCACTGGAAGATTAAAGATGGTTGGAATAGTTACTATACAAGAGTAAGTGTCTATGTTTCTACATACTCTTGCTCATCTTATAAAAAACTGCACACTGGGTAATAAGTTTATAAGATCAAGGGAGACTATCAGTAGATATTTCAACTTAGTGCTACATATGGTATTACAATTAAAGAATTGCTTATTAAGGGAGCCAGAGAACTTGTGCCTGAAAATTACATTAGTGAAAGATGCAAGTGGTTCGAAGTATATATATTCATGTATAAAAGTTACAGTTGTTAATATTATTTCTCTATAATATAACATATCTAACAAACTTTTGTTTGCTTCGGGGCATTAGATGGAGCTTATATTAATGTTTGTGTACCTAAGAAAGATAAGCCTAGATATCGTACAAGAAAAGGGCAAATTACTACTAATGTTTTAGGAGTGTGTTAACGAGATATGAAGTTTATTTTTTCTTGTATATGGATGGAAGGGTTCATCATTTGTCTTTACAGTACTTTATGATGCCTTAAGTAAGCCAATTGGATTAAGAATACCCACTAGTAAGATTTCATAATAAATTTGAGAATAAATATCTTTGTTACTAACCAAGTATTATAATGAATGTGCCCTAATTTTTTTACTAATTTTCTATTTATTAGGTTACTATTATCTTGCCGACGTCGAGCATACAAATGCTGACAGGTTCCTTGCACCATGCAAAGGAACAAGGTATCACTTATCAAAATTGAGAGATGGTTATGCACCTCAAAATAGAAAGAAATTTTTCAATATAAAACATTCATCAATAAGGAATGTGATTGAATAACGTTTTGGATTGCTTAAGATGCGATGGGTTATTCTACAAAGTCCATCTTTCTATAAAATGAAAACTCAATGTTGCATGTTGCCTTCTACACAATCTTAGGGGACGTCAATAGACATGTTAGAGCATGAAGAAATTGAAGTTCCTCCTATTGCAACACAAGATGGTGGTGGCATAACCCCACTTGAACCTTTTGATCAGTGGGCATCTTGGAAGAGTCAACTAGTAGAGAGAATGTTTAATGAATAACAAAGAGACACAAGTCAAAGTTAGAATTTAGGATTAGATAGTTACATGTTAAGATTTTAGGCTATTAAGACGGTTACTCCATTCTTAGTTTAGTCTATTCCATGTTACATTATGGATGTTAATTGCTTTCTTTGTTTCTACCTAGATAAATTTAATTTATTGCTAGTTGTGCTGTCATGAAATTGTTTATTTTACTTTTATATAAGAATTACAATTATAATTGCTTTCTTAATTCTGCCTAGACAATAATTTTCATATCTATTGGTTATAACTTAATGGCAATGAAATATCATTTTTAAGAATGGATGTTGGAAATTCTAGTCATAACATAAGGACAAATATTAAGAAAAGAGGATCAATGCGATCATGGACTAAGGCCAAAGAAGAAGCATTGTTAAACATATTGAACATGATAGTTGTTGAAAAAGGTCATATAGATAATGGTACATTTAAACCTGGCATTATCATACAAATTGAAAAAGAAATCTCAAGGATATTGCCAAATTATGATATAAAGGCTTTCCTACATATTGACTCAATGATGCGAAAATAGAAAAAGAAATATGGTGTCACTTTTTATATGTTAAACAGTTTGGATAGAATGATGTAAAAAATGTGTAGAGGTTAATAGTGGTTCTATTTGGGAGGCATATGCACAAGTTAGTTGTACTTTTATTATAGTCTCACGAAAAAGTAGCAAAATGGTGTAACAAGCCATTTGCAATATATGAGAGGTTGGTCAACATCTTTGGAATCGATCATGCAACTGGATTGGGAGCAAAAAGCCAATTGAGATGGCTGAGAAAGTGAATAAAGAAAATGACACCAAAGATAATATTGACTATAGTGATGATTTCTCTCCAATTTCAGTTAGCTAACCAGGTAGTAATTCTCAACGTAGTATTAAATCAACAACACAATCTTCAAGTAAGAAAAGAGTAAGGTCAGGAGATAATATTGTTATTGGTATGAAGGAAATGGCAATAAACTTTGAGCAAGCATATGCTAAACTGTTGAACGCATGCTACGATAGCTGAGCTACTTTCAATATAAAAAAAGAAGAGTAATATTGCTGATGAACTTGCATCTATAAGGCTTTTTGAAGATAATGAATTGGATGCCTTAACTCTCATTCTAGAAAACCTTCAAACATTTTTGCATTTAAATCATTGAAGGTTGAAAGAAAATTGGCATTTGTGCTTAAGCTTTCATGGAAAGGACCATGACTTTGGTTAGCATCTGTCTTATTTTAGAGAAAGTTATAGGAAAAGATCATTTTTTTTTTGAATTTGGATTAAAAATGGGAAAGCTAAATCTGATTTCTTTTTGTTTTTTTGCCTATAATATGGGCTTTGTAATCACTTTTCTAACCAAGTATCTCCTTTTGTTTGGACTAATGTAAAGCTCTCCCACTCCTGTATGGCATTTGCTCTTTTACTAATATTAGAATGATATATACCCATATATATTTAAGACTATTTTTATATGTTTCATGATGATTTCAATCTAATGGCATAAAATATGTTGCTTTGATGTGCAAGTCAAATTATTTATGTTACTTTGACATGCAGGTCAAATTGTCTATTTATATGATTAAATACTTGAAAGATATAAATATTATTGTTGTGTGATGTAAATTTAATCCATATTTTGAGAATTTGATGTTATATTGCTCAATTTTATAGAAATATAGTTTGTTTAGCTCATTCTTTATCCAAGTTCTTGTTTTAGGTATTTATAATTAAGTATTAAATCATTCAAATATTATCGTTGCAAGATAATTTTATTTACTATTTTACAAATTAGATTTATATTGCTTAAAATTAAAAATATTTTCCATATTTTTATGTATTCAGTCCAATTCCTTTTATTTAAATATGGTTTTGTATTTTTAATTTGATGTTTGATATTATTACTATTTCAATAATGTCTATTAAAAAATTAAATATAATTTTATTTATGCACTAATGAGTATGAATTTATGAATTTTTTAATTAAAAATTTATATTATATTCTTTTTAAATTATTTTAATTTATTATAGAGAATTTAATATAGTCCAATACAGTCTTTTATCAAAAATAATATTGTTTAGCATTTGCACAATATAATAACAAACCAAACATAATATAGAGTTTACTTAATCCCATATAATACAATTCAATACAATGTTATCCAATACAATCACAGTTATACTATCCTATGCGATGCACGAAACGGACCCTTTAGGTTATTCTGTTTTAATCTTATATGACTACTTATCTTGTCATAAATGAGAACCATGTCGCAAGGTTTAAGTTATCTACAACAGCAAATTAAAACCCGTTGTAGAAGAGTTGCAGTAATAACATCTGTTTTTTTTTTTTTTTGGTAAGGAATACTAATATCTAATTTGTATCATATAAAACTAAATTATAGCTTTTTTAGATGTCATGTTGGTCTCTTAATTAATTTTCATAGATATTGTTGATTTTAGGTCCAAATCAAGGGTGGTGACTTTGTCTTACATCTCTTGTGTAGTGGATTTGCTTGTGGGTTATAAAAGGAAGGGCTAATCCTCTTCCCTAATGAAGGCCCTTTTCAGGAAAAAAACTATTTTGGCTCTGACCCAAAATAGACAATACTTTATAGGGACACAAGCGTCATAAAATCCATGCATCAACAGTTATAGAAAGTGCACAAATAAAAAAAAATAAGTACATGCGGTAGTGGCTTTTGCCACTTACCTCCCGAGTATTTCCTCTTACTTTTGAGCGAGCCTTACTTACTAGAACTTTTTATCAGGGGCGATGAAAATTGAATTAAAAGCTTTAAAAAAAGATAAATCTTCTCTCAAATTAGACCATATCAATGTTTACCATATATATGATGCCTACATAGGGTTTCAGCATCCTCAGTCTATTTAAACAAGCCCAATGAACTCACTATTGGAATAACCCAAGACAAACTTGAACACTTGAAAGATTTTGAAATGACTCTGGGACTTAGATCTTGCAATTACAGGCTTCAAAATTTTATGTAGCTTTCTTCCACATAGTTGTTGGTAATGTTTGCAAACTATCCAAACAAGATGAGTGGGTGTCTATCTCACAGGACTAAACCTGAGAACATAAGACTAGGGTTACAGAGCCAACAGAAAGCTCAAACGTCACCAAGGGAGGCCCTCAACCAAGTTTGTGTGAAGCTCAAGATGCCTTGAGGTGGTTTGCACAAATCACAGGGAAGACACTTAGGGTTTCACGTTTTTTGTCCTCCAAAGGCTCTTAGGTTTTCAACGTGAATAACGTAACCCTTATGTATGTCCCCTGTATCCTTGTCAAATATTGACTCGTACACTATGTATAATCAGGGTTATATCAAATATAAACCTAATTGGGTTTTTGAAACTTTTAAGGTCCAACCCTCTATTAATTAACTTTTAATTAATTTAATAGCACACTTATTTAATTAATCTCATTAATTAAATAATAGGCCCAATTACTAATTCACATTAATTAAATTGGCCCACTTACTAGTTCAACAAATTGTTTAATTTATTTTTGGGCTTTATTCGCTAATAAATCCAATTAAATTAAATAATTAATTTCTCAAGTCTAGACCCTGTTTAGGCAATTTGTTAGTCAGCTATCCAAAGGACCTTAATAGATATATTTAATTATAAACTCCAATAAGTTTGACCCAGTACCCTATTATCTCACAATTGTAATGGATCTCACCTATTAATTATGACCCAGTTCACTACAGGCCCAAAGTTGCACTCTTGAATTAAATACTCTTTACAAAAGGCTTAATAATTTAAGCTAATTAAATTATTTCTTCAAGTCTTATCCATCGAGCAATAGGTTTTCGTAACTAGTTTTCATGAAATACCAACAATTAGAGCTATGTATAATTTACAGGTTTAACCCTCCAATTACATTTTTAGCCATTGATACTAATTTTACACCAATTAAATGGGTTAAGATCTATTAAAATAAAATGAACATCCTTCATTAAACACTTGCCCAAGATTTTATCATTTAAAACCTTGTAAAACCATCAAGGTGATACTTTGCAATCCTTTTGGAGTCATGAATTCCATATCTATGGTATAACGTCTACTAGCTCATAGATCTTATAGTCCCAACTAGCCAAGATATTGACCTTTCTCTTTTAGATCTCACTTTTTATTCTAGTCAGAGACCATAGCCTGTATACTAGAGGTACACTACCCACTCAGGATTAAGATAGGAATGCTTTTAGTGTTCAGTTGTGGTAATTTACATTTGGTCATGGTATTTCCACCAAATGTATAATTCCATGTGGTCCATGTTCAATGCATTCATTAATGCACTAGTGTCTTTGTCCTGAAGTCTCAACTCCAAATGGTTAGAGACTCACTATTTCCCCATTAAAGACAAAAAACATTATAACCTTGTCCAAACAAAGTGCCCGGCTATTATTTATGAGTTGTGAACTAGTTTTGAGTAATGATAAAATTATATATCTTATATATGTCTCATATATATAGAAATTTATTACTGTACAAGCTCTGGAGCCTTTAGTCATTAATAAAATTATATTTGGGTACAAAATAAATAATAAAAACTTTATTTATTAATAATATTTACAAATTACAAAAAAAAATCCATACTTTTATACATATTCCTAGCAACTATTATATGTGGCACCCACCTAGGGTTCAAGCCACATTAAACCTAAATGCATGATAAGTTCATACTCTTGAAGCTTTCTTGAACAATTTAATTGCCCCAAACATCAACCTGTTATTCGACTTGGACCTAAGGGGACTACTATTATGGTCATTTAAAATTGGGTCTTAATTAATCTAATACGTACATAGTAATCCCATTACTAAAGCCCATTATCTGGGCCCGTTATTTGGTTCTCACAATAATCCCTCATGATGCTCATATAAACCTTCTTGATCTTCACTTAAGGTATTCACATTTCTCTAAACTCTTTCTCTCTTTGAATTTCCTTTGTTTTGAGAGTCTCTCTCTCTAGAAAATTCTCTTAGAAAAGTTTGGTGTGCCGGAAACTGACTTGAGCATTTAAGGGTTCTCGTCGGCACAACCTCCAACGTCCTTAACCATTTTCTTTATTCTCAGGACCCGGACTTGCACCTAAGCTTCAACTCACTTTCTGGCTATTCGGAAATTGTGCATCAACAAATAATATATTATATTTCTTGTGAAATTCCAATATATATATATATATATATTATAAATTTTAGAAAATATGACTAAGGGTAATTGAGTAATTTTATGAGAATTGGGTTGGATAATAGAAGTGGGCTTGTGTTGGAATTGGTAAGGGTGAATTGGGCTTGAATTTGAAATTGTTGGACTTACGCCCATTGAGTCAAAGCCTTATGTATATAAGAGATGGGGTTTTCTAGAATTAGAAAGAAGTAAAAAGAAAAGAAGAGAGAAGGAGAAGGAGTTCACGTTCCAGGAAGAAAAGAAGAGAAAAAGAAGAAGTGAAAGGAGAGGAAGGAGAAGAGAGGAAAAAATTCAAGAAGTTTAGCTTGGAAAACAAGTAAGAGATTCTAACACTATACTTACTTCATGTTATGTGTTTTGTAGTTGAATTCTTGGTTGCTTGGATGATGAATTATGAGCGAAGTTACGTATTGCAAATTGTTTGTTGTGATTGCATGAAGAATTATGTGTGAGTTGAAGTGTTGATAAAGTGGAGTAGAGATGATTTTGTGAGAAGTGTAATTCATGCAACTGTCTTGTATTGGTTGAGTTGATGTGTTTTTCTGGATTGAGAATTGTATGATTTCTCATTTGTTTTATAAAATAGACGTATTAAGCTTTAATTAGCCGTTGATTTCGTTGAATTTGGAGTTAAAACGGATTTTTGGTGAATTTTTGAAGTTGGGAGTTGAAATCTGGAAATGGTATGTTTTGAACCAGCTCTGGAATTCGATTCTGGTGTTTCGCTCGACAGTGAGTAGTGCATCGAGTAAATAGTGTCGAGTGTCGAGTAACAGTGTCAAGTGAACAGTATTTTCAGTGAACAATGTCGAGAAACAGTGTCAAGTGAACAGTGTTTTCAGTGAACAGTATCGAGTGAACAGTATCTATAAACAGTATCGAGTGAACAGTGTTTTTAGTGAACAGTATCAAGTGAACAGTATTTCAGTGAACAGTGCTGTCGAATAAACAGTATCGAGTGTCGAGCAAAATTTTAGAATCACCCCAAATCGACTGAATACTTCCCAAAAAGTCCTGGATTTTGCATAAAAATCATAATTTCTTGAGATTTATCATAGTGATGATATTGAACGGCTATTAATGTATGCATTGGACCTTGGATGGGCCGTTTTGTATACGGATCCAAGGAGAATGCGGATATTATATTCTAAGTGTTGGACCTTGGGTGGACCGTTCTGTATACGGACCCGAGGGGAACACGAATATAATGATATAAAGTGTTGGACCTTGGATGGACCGTTCTGCATACGGACCCGAGGGGAACACGAATATAATGATATGAAGTGTTGGACCTTGGATGGACCGTTCTGTATACGGACCCAAGGGGAACACAAATATATTGATATGAGGTGTTGGACCTTGGGTGGACCGTTTTGTATACGGACCCAAGGGGAACACAAATATTTCGATATGATATGTCGGACCTTAGATGGGCCGTTCTATATGCGGATCCAAGGGGAATACGAACAGAAATTTCATATGTGAATGAACATAATAGTTTGATATATTATTATTGGATGTCTACTCCTATGATTGAATATTTGTGGAATGTGAATAATTTCGTATAATGTTAAAACTTTCCTACTGGGCTTTAGGCTTACCCCCTCCCTCCACAGGTACACAGAAGGATGCTCATCCTAGAGATATTCCAGAGCTTTCTTAAGGAGTCTGGAGTCAGTATGCATATAATTCTTGGGAACTGTCTTGATTCTCCTAGTATGTAATGGGAGATTTTGTTTGGTGACTATTAACTGATGTATTGATTTTGTCAGCAGTGTATGTAAAATTAATTTGAATAAATAGTCATAAGTTGTAATAAATTCTTGTGATGTATATATATAAAAAAAAAATTATAAGATATGGATGACGTAATTTGTATTAAATTCTTATTCAATCACACCCTAAAATCTCTAAATAAGAGATGTTAGGGCGTGACATTTCTAAAATAATTGACATGTATGATTTTCATTTTTTATATTTTTTTTTCAAAAGTAGGGGGACTGCAACCAACACAACACCCTTTTCCCCTCCATACACCATCCCCTCCCCCTCCTCCCCACCCCAACCACAACCCAGCGTCACGCCCCCCTGCCCCCCGCCCCCACCCCCCTCAAAAAACAAAAACACCAACAAAAACCAAAAAAAAAAAAAAACCTAACCCACTCATGAATGATACTTTCTAGAAAGTTGGATCTTGTTTGAAGTTTTAAGATATTAAGATAGTTATTGTAAGAGTTTTTAGATGAGAATATTCAAGTTTTGAGACATTAAATTTTGTGATAGTTTTGGAGAAGAATCTTGCATGAAATAGTACAACTTTTAATGTTTTAGATCTAATCTAAAGTTGCTTAGTGAAAGAAAAACATAATAAAATGACGTTTAGAGTTTCGGGTAAGTGCAATTAAATCTAAATAACACCTTTAGATATGAAGATTGATTAAACAATTGGTAAAAACGTTTCACTATAATTTTATCTTCATGTGACATAAAATAACAGTACTTATGCTAAATTTGTTTCCCAAAAATTGATTTTCAAAAGAATATATTACAACAATCTAATGAATAATATAATAGTTTTAATTTAATATCACATGTTTAAAATTTGTGGACTATTGTTTGAGCTGAGGTTGAGGGTTGATTAGAAAGGGTGAGGCCATTTGCAACCAAATTCATATTCTCACACCTTCTTATTTGCAAAAAAAAAAAAAAAAAAAAAACTAAAATATCCTTAAATAAAATTACAAAATAGCCATCTTTTGTTTCACACCCTAAGATTTGATTAACAAATCGAAAATACTTTGTCTCCTCTATAATTATTTGTTCTCCCATTCTATCTTTTAATTATAATATACATTATTTTCATGGTAACAAGATATGTCATCATAGACTTGTAGTATAACCATATTCATAGTTTTGTTCTGTAGAAGTTTAAAGACTAAGAGAATTTAAAGAGGAAAAAAATTTTCATATAAATTAAAACTTTTCTAGAGAGTCAAATTCAAATAAGACATGAAGTCTCCCAAAACTTAGTAGCAAAAACAAAGAAAAGAAGTTATTTGTGACGGTTCATGGACAATATTAAGAATGTTGATTAGCTGAATATTAAGAATGTTAATTAGTTAAAGTTATTTTCACTAAACGATTATTTGCAATTGATTTGTTCTTCATAGTTTTTGCTTTTGGTTAGGTGGTTCTTTCTAACATTATCTTTGTGTTTATTTGCATTTCTAGATTTTAATTAAGATTGTATAGAATTTAGATGAATGAAAACACTACAAGAAAAATGATCATATTTGGTGGTTTATAGTCAATTTGACTATATTTGACGGTCAGTCAAAGTGCCAAATATGCATCTGACTATACTTGGCGGTTTTTGAACGACAAATATAATAGATTTAAAAATTAAAAAAAATATACTTGGCGGTTTTTGGCCGCCAAGTATAACAGTTTCAAAAATTAAAAAAAATACTTGGCAATTTTTAAAAAGCCAAGTATTTAAAAAAATTAATATATGTTATACTTTTTATATGTCATAACAGTTACAAATTTTTCTCAGTACATAACAGCATTAGTAAGGTCATCTGTGGTTATAAAACCAATATCGAAGGCATCATACTGCAAAAAAATGTAAAGTGTTATATCTGCTCTCATTCATATAAATTTACAGGAAAGCATTGTCAAATGGGAAATACAAATCAATTGAAATATGAAATTTCTAAAACATTTTGAGGGGAACAAGGAGAAGAAAAGAAAATAGAGATGCAAATTCCAAGGATAAAAATTAGCTATTTAATAATATATAGGGTGACAACATACTTGGTGGGCCTTAACACCAATTTTATTCAAATATACTACAAAAAGCCTTGTGGACATGCGCTCCCCAAATGAAACTAAGTAGTCTCTTGTGCGTGGAGTTAGCTCTTTCATCATAGCAATTCCTTTTAGAAGTTGCTCCAGTTGTTCTAGATGTGCTGCAAAACATTTTCCACAAACCAAAACAGGACAGTCAAACCCAAAGGTAAAGATCCATGAAATTCTAATGAGAAGATTTACTTCAATTTCTTTTTCCTACAATCTTATGACATGTACAAGGGAAAATCACCGCATTAGAATTCAAAACAAAATGAAAGGCACATAAGCTAAGGAAGGATTCCACATGAAATACACACATTGTTGTTTACACACCACACGTCATCAATATCGACCATCAACAAGGTGAACTGAGTTGTGATTTTTTAGGCGTCACCAAGTCTAATATTAAAGGAATTTCAGCTTCAATGATAAGTACAGTGACTCAAAATCTTCACCCGAGTTTTCACACTGATTAGAAACAAACAACAAAAGGTTTCGAGATAAACAGAACACTTACTTTCGATAGTAGATCTTTCTACTTGAAGTTCATCCGCAGTCCTGGACAGTTGAAAAATCTCAAATACAAACAAATTCAAATTACAGTTTTTAAATCTCATTGATAAACAATAAAACAAAAATAGAAATAACATTTCTCACCTAAGATGCAATTCTTTTATAAAGCTCAACTCATCAATACAGGACACATTAGTAACACCACAACTAACAGTCATTTCTCCAGCCTAATAAACAAGCAACCAATTTCAATGTAAATAAACAATTTTGGCATACAAATTCAACAAAGACAAAAGGGAGTACAAAAAACATCACATATTACCAATAACGCTGATCTATTCCATTCTTTTTTCAGTCTCATTTCCCTACCACTTTATGTGTAAGCCATAATGAAAATAAGAAAGAAAGTTTGCATCCGCTTATGGCAAATAACAGAAGTCTTAACATTCAACTAATGATATCAAGAATAAGAGACTGCCCTGAAGAAAGAAAGAATATAAATATATACCGGTCCATATCTAGAAGCAAATGATATCCTCGCATAAATGTGTTATCAAGATTCACATCCCTTTTGCCTGATCAAATCACAAAGCAAATTTAATCCAAGCTGATGGCAATATGCAATTTACCCACATTAGAATCCTAAGCACCACAATAAATTACCAATATGCTTATCAATAAGTGATGTCTTCATCTCATCACCAGAAAAATCATTACGAAAATGAAGACCGATCAAAAGACTATAATCCATTATTCTCTCTACTTCCCAGAACTCACAATCCCTATCAATTTGCTTGTGTAAAATAGGATGGGCAATCAATTGAGATCAAAGCCATCTAATGTGAGTGTATGAGAGAGTAGATTGAGAGAGAAGAGAGTCGTGCATATAAAATACAAGCTAAGAAAAAAATTTATACACCCTTCTCTGCAAATTACTTGATAAATTCTTGAAACCATGAGCGTTCCAGGCGAAATATAAAATTAAGATCAAGGTCCTTCAGTGTGGTGGTCTCATCAATTTCTTCCTCTGGTTTATCCGTAACACGGCCATAAAAAGAACCTTTCAGATCAAAATGTCTATGAATACGATACTCCGAGCAAAACAGATTGCCCATCATAATAAACCGAGTCTGGTTTCCCATTCAATTGTCAGTGCTAATCAAATGAAATAAACATCTCTTAAACAATGCATTGAAATGCAAAAATTCAAGATCACGTCATACCTTTTGACCTCCCATTGGTTTGACA
The DNA here is from genome assembly GCA_013180625.2 of Boswellia sacra. Classification (NCBI taxonomy): domain Eukaryota; kingdom Viridiplantae; phylum Streptophyta; class Magnoliopsida; order Sapindales; family Burseraceae; genus Boswellia; species Boswellia sacra. The sequence goes on from SNVD02004221.1 coordinate 29,490, forward strand.
CATTGAACACCGAAGAACTTTGCTACCAAGGAGTTCCTGTGCTTACAGACATGTTGGTAGTAGCTTGGAAGCATCTGATAAGCACCTGATCGTGGTTACCGAACGAAGGTGAAAATTGACACTAGAAAAATATGTAAATTGAACTAAGAATGCAAGTAACACTGGAAACAAGCTTCTACTCTTTCTAGGGGAAGACAACTCTCTAAGTGCATCATTTCCACAAATAGCTAGCATGTAATCCGCTGGATCTATTGCAAACAATTCCCTCAAATGTCTAAATACCAAACAAAGTAGCCACCACCATAATTTAGAAATTTACACGAATATTGAAAATTTGATATTATTGTAAGGAATCCATAATCAACAATAATCAACATATATACATATACGAGAGCAATGATGTACTGCTCCAAAAAGAAGCAAATTCTCAGTGGAGTTTGAACAATACCTGAACACCATGGGACAATAATCCTTCCATCTGAAGTCCACTGATTGATGTGGTGGTGTAAACTTCGATCCTTCTGGTGGATTCCTTACAATTGCTCCAAACTTCATAACACACATCAGTTGCTTCTCATTCTCTCCTAATGTTATACTCTCACTCTCTCTCCTATCAATCACATCTATTCTCGCTCCCTCACAATTGACTCTCAAAGCCCCCCTGGCTACTCCACAAGGTCTCTTCACGCTTACACGTAGCCTAGAACTCGAACTCACACACACTGCAAACTCAAGCCGCTGCCATGACAGAACTTGGCAGTGCAACGATTGCTTCGGTGCAACAGCAGAAAATCGCAGAGTGTTGGCCATTACAGTTAATTCTAGCTTCTACAACAAGTGGTTTCGACGAATAAATAAATTTCAATAAGAGCAAAGCTTTGCTTCAACCTCCAGATCGCAAAATCAATAGCTCTGTATTCGCTGGAGTGCTAAAAGCGCTGTTGCTTCCTCCTCCTCAAAAGGGACATCATCGGAGACATGGGCAGCACCGGTTGAGATGGGCTCGTCGTCATCTGCAACGAAGAGAGCGAGAGCAAGCGTGATATAAAACCAATAAAAGACAAATCTAAAACAAGTGAAACAATCGTACTGGTGACAACAAACAAGAAAGTTTCGTATTCACCTCCAGGTGGCCAAGCCAACGACATGCAGATTGTCCGAGAAATCTGCAAAGGGGCGGCGCCGCTGTAGCCAACTTGGCTGGTTGCCAGCCATTGAGAGCGGGGGAGAGAGAGAACCGAAGTTAGGGATTTAGATCATTAGGGTTATGTCATTTTCTTTATATAGGATTGTGAAATTCTTGGAAATCCATATCTATTAAAAATTATCAAAATCGTCCTCATATTTAGTCCTTATATTTCAAATTTTTTTCACTTATACCATTAGACTAATTTTTTATAATTTTTAGAGCACTAAATGTTTTAATTTCATTTTTAAAATAAATTATAATAATTTTTTGCATATTTAAAATATTATATTATTACAAAATAATTTTTTTTGATATTTTTAATTGCTTAATTTTCATCAAAGCAATTAAATAAAGTGATTTTCATCACTTTGAAATTACAAAATAATTTTATTTATTTCATAAAATTTCCTCATTTAAAAATTCATTTTTTTAAAATTTAATATTTAAAAATTTATTCTTTTCATATATATAATAATGTTATCTTTAATTTAAAGATTTTTAAAAATTATTTTTAATTTTAGATAAAAAATAAAATTATATTGTTTAATTATATTTAAATAAATTTATTAAAATTTTAAATATTATATTCACATATTTGAAAGAAAAAATGAAAAGAAAGAGGGAAATTTGAGAGGGAAAAGAAAAAATTAAATTTTCACATACTTGTCAAACTTTTATAAAAATGTGATATATATGTGATTGAATAAGACAAAAAGTGACAAATAAGATGAATTGATAGGTTTGACTTTTAAGACATGATTAAATTTCTCACTTTTTTAAAAAACTGTCAAATAAAAAAATTGTGAAGTGACAAATATGCAAAAAAATCTTGTAGTGAAAGGAGAAGGTAGGATTATGTTTGGAATATGGGTGAGCATATATATCAAATTTTTACTATTTATTCTTTTTTTTTTAATTTTAAGAAGTGGATGCTATAAAAGATTGAGTGTAAAAATTAAATTAATGGGTCTAAATGGCCTTAACTTTTTAAAAAATAGAATATTTTTAGAATTAAAGTGGTACTATTTAAACTCCACCAATTAGTCACTTAACCCCGTTACTAATTTGACTAAGGCTAAATTTGTAACAAAATAATAATTGATATGAGATACATTTAGAACTTCTCAATTGTTATCATCACCCCTTCCCTCTCTTCTAATCATAACAAACCTTCCTTTGTTCCCCCATACCCTAATTTTGTTAATATATATTCTCAAAATAATACAAGTTTCAAAAATGTTTTGAAGGATTAACAATCTTACCTTGATAAATACTTGCTTAATGTTTGGTTAAGCTCTTTAAATTAATCTTCCCGAAGGCCATTGGACTTTTGGGTTGGGCCCTTGAGCCCATGGATTTGGTGCCTCCTTGAATCAGTGGACAAGGCAAATTAAACCATGAAAGCAGCTTTGCAGAAAAGAATGGGAACTTTCAAAATTTGCCCTCACCAACAATCTACACTCCCTTCTGAAACAAATGAGATAAATTTAAAATATATATATATATATATATATATATATATATTTTTTTTTTTTTTTAAGAATGGATGGAACCTTATCGACTTGTTCATAATCAATTCATCCTTCCGGTGGCAGACCCAGGATTTTCCTAAAGGGGCACTTTCAATATTTCTTAATATTTAAAATATATTAAATAAATCTCAATTGTACAAGAAAATTTAAAAATAAAAAATCCACCAAAATAAAGGGACATAATGAACCTTAAACTTAAAAATAAATCCTAATACAATAAATAAAATGCAAAATATAAAATGTTAATATTCTTCACGAAATATTATATATAATATATAAGTTCACTAATAAAGAATTAGTTATCATGGACCACCAAGAATTACTTGAATTCATATTCTTTTAGTGACAACATTATGATAATTTAGAAAATACAAAGCCAAATGTGACAAGAAAGATATAATTTATACTAAACTAATTAAATAAATAGGAATTAAAACTTCTAAATTTTTATTTTAAAACAAAATAATAAAATATAACAAAAATATAAGGGACGTCTATAATTGCAATTATGTTATTTGGATGGATAAAAGATCTCCGTGGTAAAGTCAAATGAGGCAGGTGGTTCAAAAATTTGCAAGTTTAGATAAACGGAAAACAGATTTAAAATATTAAGTTTTAATTTAAGAGAGGGTATAATAATAAGATATTTAAACTAAGGGGCCTCGGAGAATTTTTGAACTGACCCCGGACCCCCCAATATTCTACTTAGGTCCGCCTATGCATCCTTATAATGAAATCAGATGAACTGAGACGATATTTTAATTTATAATTAAATATGAAATTATTTGGATATATTAATTATTTCCTTTTTTTTCATTGTGTGTCATTTTTCTATATATAATATATCCCTCTCACAGTTATCCTACTATTTTAATTTGTGCTGTAAGTAGGTATTGATTTATAATTATGAATGACATTACATAAATACTTCAAAGAATGTTTGCAGATTTAGCGGTGACTTTATCATATGTTAATCTTCTTGTCTTGTCAATATCTTCAAAGTGATTGTAACTCGATCGAAAGGGAAGAAAAGAGAATTCATAATTAAGCATAATCTGAGGGAAAGGGCACTAGAATAATGTAATTATTTCAGGTGGATTTCAATTCAATTCATTGTCTTTCTATAAATGATATGGAAGGTTGTGGGACACGTTATTTTACGTGCACGATCAAGAAATTACAAGATTAAAGTTCTTCCATTATGCTGACATTGGATGTCCATGATTAATTGTTGATAAGTTGCTTTTAGCATGATATGAAAGAAATTGATGAATGGTGATCGAATCAGATGGCAACATGTGGCATATGTATTTATGTGTTTTCAAATGTTTAATCTTGAGATGAGATAAACATCAGCGAAGGACAACACCCCTCTTCTAAATCAGAGTATTCTAGGTGGAAATGAGACAACGCTATCTCACTCAGTTTTATCACTAAAACCCTTTTTGATAATTCTAGATTATGCTTTTATAATGTCATTATTAGAAATAGCAAGAATAAAAGTCAAAAACTCATTTAAACATAGTTATTTGATATAGTATTACTTGTCCTTAAATTGCTTACTTGTGATATCGATTTTGGTATAACTACTCACTAGCACTGGCGGAGCTAGTATTATTAGCTTATAAGGCACAATTACACCTGCTAAACTTTTAAAAGTCTTCATAAATTTCTAAAAGTCCATCAATTTTTTTCAACTTTCCATAAAATTCGAACCTGAAAATTAAACAGTGTAGCATCGATACTTTAATCTCTAGATCCTATCGATTGACAACTTAACGCCAGAGACGTTGACGAATCTAGAGAGTGTAGCCGACAAAGATTATGATGGTGGTGTAGGTGTCGTTGAATGCGCAAGACATTAGTGGTGGCGACATTGACAGTTCTGACAGCTTCTTTTTTATTTTCAAAAAAATATTTTTAAAAGTACTTTTTATGAATTTAATTTTATAATTTATTAAGTAAATAATTAATTAATTAATTAATTAAAACTTTAATATTAAAGATATTCTTGGATTATATTATTTGGAAGGGATAATTTTGGTATTTTATTATATCCAAATTTTAACTTTTCAAAATCAAATTTTTAAAAGTTGTCATCTACTTGCTTTTACAATCTAATATAAAAATAGATTTTTAAAGTAGCAACTTCTTATCAGTTTTAGATGAGTTTATCAAACACTAAAATAGTTATAACTAATTACAAAATTAAAAAAAAAAAAAAAACACTACGGTGCAACAGCGAGGCCAAACGCACTTTATATATACCCTTGATGTTGGACTTTACCAACAAATGAAATCATACTTCCGTGTCCGCATCACTGCACTTTATAAAGTTTATGTATTTTTATCATTACACTCATACATATACATATGAACTCTTAAAACTAATAGCTTAAAGATTTCTAATAAAATGGTCCTTAATTTGACCTACTGCATAGTTCAGCATTCAAATCATTGCATGCATGCATGCCTGGATCAGAATTACAACTGAGAAAAACGATGTATATATGTCTGCTGATATGTACTTTACAGCATATATGTACGCCTGCACTGCATTATGGATAAGAAGGCGTGGAAGAAGCTGGCAAGTGCCTGCACCTACAAGCGTGCCTTGCAATAGCAACTCAAAAGAGAACATAATCGATTGTTCTTCATCAGAATGCTTTTACCAAGAAGTCGATGTTACAGAAATTGGTTTAGGCATGAACACTTGCCTTCAAGATGACAAGGAAATCGTAACGCTGGTAAATTTTATTTATTACAATCATGCTAGCAAAAAATCAACATTTTACAGTAAGAAATTTACAATCTCTATCATTTTTATCATGCTAGAAAGTAGTATAAGCCCGACATAGAAGACTTGTTTTAACTTTCTTAGTAGAGTGAAAAACTGTGGTCTTTTATATTATCGATAATGACTCAAAATTTCTTAATTTATACTAATTTGTTATTATTTTTAACCTCTCTCATACTGAAATAAGATTATATTAAAGTTTTCATATATAAAAGTTACTTTGTTGTTTTGTAATTTGGACCCGCCAAAATCTCCACTTTGATATATTAGCAATGGAAGACTAGATGGATATGCACTTAAACACAAGCTGTTGAAAACATTGTCTTATACATAGCTTTATATCTTTTCTGCATCCTGCTTTGGCAATCTTGATACGTCAGAGTCAAGATCAATCCCGCATCTTGCCTTTATCATTAAAGCACTTTCGACCGAGTCTACATAGCCAAAGCCCAAAGCAACCAATTACAAACCCAATATGCAAGATCCAAGCAAATTGGTGAACCCGAAAAGGTGATTTTGTAGATATTGCCTCACTTTGGGTCACCTGAGTGACTGCCACATACTAAAGCAGAACCCCATAAGGATGGCTGAGTAATTGTAGATGTGCATTGTAACCCCATGTTGTGTAATCTCTTCCAGGCTATATCCTGTATAGAACGCTTTCTCTCAAATTGGTCCAACTAGATGGTGGCTTACTCACCTGAAGATAATTCAGCCTCCATTAGTCTTATCAAACAACAACTTATCGTTCCATTCATGTAGAGTTAAAATATCCTACACGCTTTGGCTACCTATATTCACCTTCGCATTTGAGATAACTCTTATTGTGTTAGATACTAGATAATAATATTAGAATTTTTTTAAAACCTTAACACCGAATCTAAACCGAACATGGACTCTTAATCCTAAGGAAGATAATAGAAATCAGTCAAATTGAAGGTGTTGCTATGAGTTTTAATCATTCTTTTTTATATCATCTAACCAAATTCAGTATCGAGTGACAAATTTAACTTAATGTTCTTATTACATTTGTTGGATTAACTAGAAGTTGTAGCATTTAGATAACAAAGTATTGAGCTATTGAGTAAATTAGTTTGACAACTCAATACAATCGACACTTGACTAGTAAATAAAAAAAAAAAGATTAAGATTAGTACGATAAAACTTGAAACAGTTTTCTCAATTCGACTATTTTGTAGAATTTTTTTTAAACCTTAAACCAAATAATATTACACCTTTAGATTTATATATTGGATTTTAAATATTGACATCAGGTTTTTGATTACCTAAAAACTTATTTCTTTTTTAATTTTAGTTTCCTTATTCTTCTTTCGATCAAGTAGTTACTTCGATGATTTGGGCGGGGGTGGGTACAGAAAATAATTTGAGTGAAAATAACATATCAATCAATTAACAATATTTATTTTGGCAGTTGGAGTGCTTTGCCATCAACTATTAATTTAAAACGTCAATAATTGCTTAAATAAAGGGTCCCGTGATTGCAAACCTTCAACCATCAAATTCTCTGTACAACGATCCAAACTAAAAAAATTGGGGTTTAACCCAAAAAAACCCTAAATAGAAAAAAAAAATTAAGAACTAAAATTGGTGCCACAAGCGGGCTTATGTACGTGTGGTTTTAGGTTAATGACCTAATTTATTTTTTTTAAATTACAGCCCAGAAAAATAATAATAATAACTTCACATAAAAAATTTTCTTTTCTCTTTACATTTATATATTCCAATTGACCCCCTTTAGTTGTTATTAGCCTCCCTATTTAATTTTTATTTCTCAGAATTGCCCCTCTAACTATCAAATCTTGATTCCACCCTTGGGTATTAATGCTATTTTTGTTACAATATAGTTTCAAAAATCTTTAAATCTAAAATTTAATTAATCTAAACATCAAAAATGTTGGTGATACTATCCCTAGTGCAAAACTATTTCTTTTTCAAAATTAATTTACACTAAAGATACCCTCTTGCAAGCTTTTTATCAATTCCTCAATTGAGTACGAGAAAGTGGAAGAAAGTGATCAAGAAAATGACGTGATTGAGATAAAGAAAAAGGTTCCAACTACATGCTTTGAAAAGGGAATCTCCAGAAAAAGTGGAGGGCTATCCATATAGTACAAATCAAGTTCTAATTAATTATATGTAACTTTAATTAAGAATGTGCATTGTAGATAACCTTAACATAGGCACTAATTGAAAAACATAATTTATTAAAGTTCAAAACAACGTATAATTTGCATGAATGGAGTGTTAACTATCAAGTTAGAGACATATAATTTATATCCTGTATCTTCTATTCAACTTTCTTTATATCAAGTAACTTTGATTCATGTACATGGATGAGTATTCTATCAACTTATAAATTCTTTCAATTTATGCAATTCTCGCTCTAGACTTCATGCATTTTCATTTATGTGTATTTAAATTGGAAATATACCTTTTTCATTTTGCATATTGAAAATTATTCATATACTATATCAATATAATATGTGTATTAATATTATGGTCAATTCTACAAATCTCCCCTAAGATTTGTTAGATTCAACATGACCACATCTGGTTTGAAAATTTAGCATACCTCCCTTCTCAATTAAGAACCATTAAAATTTTCTTTAAAAATGTAAATTTTTCAAACTGCACATAGTTGACTATTCAAAATATTCAAAATTTTAAAATAATAAAATTAAAGGAATTATCTTGGAAGACTCAAACTTTAGAAGACAATTTTTTATATGCAAATGTGATAATTTTTTTTTATTATGTATAGATTTTAATAAATGATTTTAACATAATTTTTCAATAAAAAGATTTTTTTAAGTTTTTGTATCATTTATTGTGGTAATAATTTTTCTGAAAATTTCTGGGTAGTGATTGAAGAAAAATTATTAACAAGTTTTAGGCTTTATTTTTATTTTAAAATGTTGAATAGTTTTTAATAGTTAATTATGAGCAATTTGAAAATTTTATATTTTTTATACCAATTCTTAATAGAGATAGAAGATACGTGAGATCTTAAAAAATAGAGAGTATTATTGGGAAAATAGAGAGTATTATTGGGATTTCGGTAAACCTCGTAAGGTTTGTGGAATTGACCCTTGATATTAAGGTATTGATTTTTTTTTTTTATGTAATGGTGAGTTTTAACACGATACGTATTCTTAAACAGGATGAGTGTAACAGAGGGATATTGGAAAAGGAAAGTAAGATTATAGAGTGAGAATCCACAAAATTAGGTTGTTAATAATGTAGACAGCACAGGGGGACGACGATTCCAAGAGAAATGATAGGGGGAATGTGGTGTGCAGGGGGGTACGTGAGTGAAGGCTTGAGAGGGCGTGGGTTGAGCAATACGCGCCACGTTCCACCCACATTCCTTGTGCCACCACCCCCAAGTCAATTCTCAGATCGACCTGATTATGACTTCCCTTTTTTTTTTTTTTAATATTCCATTTCGCTTCTTTATCCTTCATTTGTAAGAAAACCAACACAACATAAATACTAAGAAAATGCAATATCAATTGAGTACTCTTAACTTTGAAGTGGACTATTATTATAAATCAAATGTCAAATTATCCAACAAGGTTTGGTTCGCTTGATAGCTAGATAATATTATATATTTATTAGGGTTGTTGAATGATGCTATATACTTATTGAATAATATATTGACTAGAAAGTATTACATTTGTAATTGGGGAATTGAAAGCAAATTTGATACTATATATTTAACTTGGTTAAGATATTTAAATTTTTGAAAATGTTTCTCTATGTTTTTTAAAGACATCTTCAAAATTTGACTATTCATAAAAATATATTATTTATTAAAATTGTATAAAAACTTATCCTAGTAACTACGGACGCATTTGCCCAATTGACCCATCTTAAGGAATCAATAAATGGCAGCCTAATAATAATAATAATACAAATGTTTGTAAATTATGAATTATGATTATCATAGGAAGTCCTCACATTCAGGATTCCATATTTAAATATATAATATATTAAACCATTTATATTTAAAATGTATGTGATTAGGTTTTGATTTTAATATTTTGGGTAAAGTTATAATTATAATTAGGCAATCTATTTATTTTTTGCAACAAGATTATTTGTAAAATATATTATTGATTTTATAATATATTAAATGTTTAAGTATTTCAGTTAAGCCTAATTATAAAGATTAAGATTATTGGTCAAATCATTTTTTCAACTTAATATCATAGCCAAAATGAGCAAGTGATTACACCTTCAAATAACCTATTGCTTTATATTAGAGCTTTAAATTTTAAGTGTTAAAATTAAGTTCACCTCTACAAGTTGGATGAAGAACACTGTTCATTTAAGTAAAAAAAAATATCAATAATTATAATAATATAAAAAAATTATATAAGCTTTATTGTCATGATAGAACAATATTTAAATATTTTTTTTATTTTTTATGATAGGATTCACCAATCATTAAAGGCATTTGGCTTGCAACAACTTTACATTATTTTTGAAATCAAAAGCTAAAAATTATTGCTAGTAGTAGGTAGCAAATGTGATGTGGGTGTTCTTTGATTAGTCTTAACTATCATCTTCTTGCACCATAAATATAATAAAATAAAAATACATAAAATTATATGTTAGATTAAATATGAAAAGGAGTATAGTATCAATCTAACATTTATTAAAATTTAATAAAATGAATTAGTAAATCGATACAATAATGATATATCTATGCTTTTATTTTGTCAAATATATAAAAAATTTTACTATAATATCTAATATTCGTTTTCTATATCCATATACCAACCCAAGATGAATTAGATAGTGTTATATGGATAATAATTTTAACTTAGTGCATATATAAAATATGTATTTATTAGCTTGGCACACAAATGAACAATAATATCACATAGATAATCATTTGAAAAATCAATTAATTAATCATATTTATTTATGTTAGAATATATAAAGTAGAAAACAATTAATGCATACGTATTATTTCTTTTCTTGATGCATATAAGATTCATTAATTATGAAATTCAATTTTAATTAAACTTTGAGAAGAAAATACAGAAAAAAGAGTCAAATTAGTACCAAATACGTACCCACTTTGTTAAATACAATTATAACGTTTAACAACTTGACATAATACTTAACAAACATCTAATATGGTTCCACGATTTGGCACCTTAATAAATTCTTGTCTAATATTGCTCGATAATCAGCTTAAGTTATATATTAAACTATTTAACAAATAAATTCAAAACTTGATAGATACTTAACTCTGGTTTGATAATTAGAAAGAAAATGTATAACTATTTTTAAAAAGAGTCTCTAAGAGTTCGATACATCTTTTTTCAAACACAGAAAGAAAATATGTTCTACACTCTATTCATAATCGGCTTATTCAACACTCAACTTAGGCCTCACAGTTTTCCTTTCTTCCATCCCAAATTTTAGCGTGGTCTCATTGTACCAGGACAAAAGAAACTCTCTTTACAGGATTACCCTGCTCACGTGCCACCCAATACTCACGTGACCACCTCATTCTCACACGTCACCATCCAACGTGTCTAATCCACTCCACGTGGCACCGACTCAACTATATAAACAAACGCCTCGGTCTTCCTTTCTCTCCCATTCCTCGCTTCAACGTTTGAACAAAAAATCCAAAAAATTAAAAAAAAAAAAAAAGAACACAGGGAGGGAAAGAGAAGGAGAGTAATGACGACGTTGTTACCGGAACTGCGGCGGCGAGAGGCCGCGGTTTCGTCGGAGTCTCTGGACGCGGCGTCGTTTCGGTGTTGTTCGAAGAAGAGCTCGGACGAAGACTCGCCGATTTTGATGTTTTGCTTCTTCCACAAAGCGGTACGCAATGAGCTGGAGGCACTGCACCGCTTGGCCATGGAGTTGGCCACCGGACACCGTGTCGATGTTCGGTCGTTGTTTGAACGGTACCGTTTCTTGCGCTCAGTTTACCAGCACCACTCCAATGCTGAAGATGAGGTACAATTTCGAATAATTTTAAACACTAAGCTGAATGGATGAGCGTCTTCAAATTCTGTTTTCGTTCCTGATCGCTGTGTTCGATTGGTTGTTTTAATTTCTTTTGGTTGAGAGTTTGTTCTTGTTTTGTATCCGTGAGAATCTTATTAACTCAAATATTGAATATGGAGTCTAACTATCGTCGTGCTAGCGAATGATACTGGCTTCGTTCTATCAAAAGTTTTGCTGTATTGTTATGCCTTCTTTTTGTAAAATATGTTGTCAGAACTTGTGCTTTTAAACAAAAAGCGGATTGTTTGAGGTGTTTACTCTGTGTTGATTTCTGGTTCTTCACCTTTAAAAGCCGATTGTTTGAGGCGTTTACGCTGTGTTGATTTCTGGTTCTTCACCTTCTGAGCATGTTTAGAATAGAAGAATGAACCTGAGCTTATGTTTTTTCATTTCTTAATTGCGGTTTCCTTTTGTATAGCTATCTGTTTTCTTTCTTTGCAAGTCTTTTGTTCTGTAATTCTTATTATTTACGTTTCACATCGAGCGAGAGGAACTGAAAATGGAAACAGTAGGAATCTAATGTATTTATTTTGGGTCTTAGAAGTAACTAGATAGAGAGCTGTGTGTTTCTGGATAAAGCATCACAGCATAATTATTTAATTTGAAAGTCATCCGCAAAGTTTTCTCAAAACTGTATAGATTTATTGAGGGCAGCTGTAAGATTTCCAATTTAGGATCTGTGGAACTGTATAGGGCGTTTGCTTGTAATTTTTTGTCAAACAAGGTGCAAATTTCCCTTTTGTTTGGTTGGGGGATACACAATTGAAGATGGTAATCATTTTCCAATTGGGTTTTCTCTTTTGAACATTAGCGATGAAAACTTTTGAGCTTGTTTGTTTCCATTTTTCAAAAACAGTTTTATGAAAACTCACATTTATACGCATTTAAGGCGGTATCAACAACATATAATTTTCAAAATTCAAGAAAATTTAAACCAATCACATGTTCTTTCCAAATTTTGAAGACAAAAAATCAAAATTCACAAACAAACAAGTGCTTTGTTTTTTTGCTGGTAGATACTTGTATGTGCTGCTAGATGGTATGATCCTAGTGATTCATTTGCCACCTTTCTTCACTTAGGTACAGTCTACTCATTAGCAAAAACTTTTGTGCTAGTTAATAGCTAATTATATTAATTAGTAGAAAATTGAAATAATATAGTTACGATTCACAATGCAAGGCCTGCAAACAGGTGTAAAATGCATGTCAGGTATTTTTCCCCAGTTGAAATCTGATATAAAAAATCAAAGTTGGAAGATTGACCTAAGAAAATTACCCTTTGATACTTGGTAACAATATGGAGCATGTGGATATTTCCATAACTTTCTACTTGATTTCTAGAATAAATATTTTAGCATGGCTTCATTTCCTTTTTCTGCTCTGCTATCTTCACAGTTTATGAGAGGGTGATAGTTTGAAAACTACAGGTTATCTTTCCAGCTCTGGATATACGTGTTAAGAACGTAGCAAGGACGTACTCCCTTGAACATGAGGGCGAAAGCAATCTTTTTGACCATCTTTTCAACTTGCTAAACTCTTATACACCGAGTGATGAAAGATTCCCAATGAAGTTAGCAGCTTCTACGAGAGCCCTTCAGACATCACTCAACCAGCACATGGCAAAGGAAGAAGAGCAGGTACAGCTTCATCTGGTGCTATTTCCATCGTTACCGTAGGTATTTAGGCAACTCATTAATTGAACTCTTTTAACCGATGTGAGAATAAATAACAATAAGCACGTGAGGTTTGAAAAAAGCTATGCAAGGTAAAATGTCGCCAGCAGCTGGTAACAAAATTATTTTGAACAGCTAATGAAATTGCTTACTTTTAAAATTTTCAGGTAAAAATATAAAAGGATAGTTAATATATCTGTTTATTGTCATTTTGCATTATATCTATGTCAGAGTTATTATATTATCTAGTTTGCTAATCATCAGCTGATAATTCAGTCATATGGAGCCAATGTTATGTTTTCATGGACCATTTGCTCCAGTTGGCTTGGTTCTTTTGGAAAAAGTAGCTCATTATATTTGGCATTTGGTCTCTATCAATAGATAATATTTAATTAGTTCTCAATGAATTGATATTGGTTTTAACTTGTTATCTCATGGAATAAATATTTTTTCTTTTTCTTTTCCTTTTTTTTTTTTACCATAAATGCTACTCTCTCTCTCTCTCTCTCTCTAAATTCTTATTCCCAACATGCTGACAATGACCCCAATATTTTCAAATATCTTGATCTAACTCATTTTAAAAATGCAGTACTAATCTCCACGTTAATGAGAAACATGGTTATCTACAAGGAAGTGTTTTTTTCTTTTTCTGGACCCCTGGGCAAAGGATAATATGGGAATAATTTATGTTGTCATTGAATTTATGCCAGTTAATTAGTTATTATGATCATGCAGTTTTCTTCATGTCCATTTTGGAGCATATATGTCCGCATGGTAGGTGCTCATGAATAAATAAAATTTTAAGGGGGCATCTAATTGATTTGGCATGATTTTGAGTATTAAGTCAACTTCTCTGCTTGTTTTGCTGGTTGGAGAGAGAGGGGAGGAGGGAGTTCCTATAGAATTTTTTTTTTGTGTGGGGCGTCTAAATAGTTTTGAGACAAAGTGTGCAGAGAGGGAGTGAGGACTTTTCTTCTACTTGTTTTACTGGTGGCTCATTGTTTTGTCAAAGTGTCATTTCTACATAGATAGAGAGAGGTGCAACAGAGAGTGAGAGAGAGAGAGAGAGAGAGAGATTCTTTTATTTATTTATTTTCCTCATTTCCTTCCCCCTCGCTCATTCTTTTGAATGCTTGTTAAGGCAAAAACTATGTATATACACATTAAACAGATTTATTAGTAAGAAAAAGAGATAAAAAGTGGACATGATTTTTATACGTAAAAGAAAACCCAATCGATTATTTAATTCTTTATTTGTTTCTATTTTATTTGTCATGAAAGAACCGGATCTAAGCTTTTAAATCTTTCAGACCTTGTTTTGTAAACTTTCACTATCAGTATTTTTACTGGATACAATATCTATTTAGAATAACTTTAGACAAAGGCATAGCCATTAAAAACCATGGAAATTGCCAGATTTTCTGGCATAGTTACTATTGAAATTAAAGTACAATGAATTGTAATTAACAAAAGAAAAAATGTTTCTGTTTTACTTCAGAAAAAGCAAATTGACGATTTTGGCTAGAGGTGGGGAAATGAGTAATTAAGGGCAAGAATATGCAGTAGTATCATCTATGACACATTTTTTGTTAAGATAAAACATCACATTTTTTGTACTGGTGAATTTGAAGCACTATAGATTTTATTATGCCAAGAAATGTGATTTTGTTTGTCCTTTCCAAGAAATATTTGAATGTAATCTCAACCCTCTACCCCATATCAGCCAACCTACCCATGGTTGGACATAACTAGCTCTATTCTTGTCTTTGGGAAATTTATTTCATTGATAAGATGCTTTCTAAAAGTTTTTCATGAAACTTTCATTTACATAGTACCAGGGTTCTGTGGTGAAAACCCATCCTTGGGTTGTTATTTACAAAATGTATTGTTAAATAAATTAACAAAGAAGTTAATATTTATGTGTTCCTCTTTATGCTACCATAATTGTAGGAAGATAATGGGTGAATGAGCTCGCTGACCAATGACTTATTTTTTACATTCTTATCATATCATATTTTGATATTTCAATTCAAAAGGTCTGGCATAACTGTAGCCTGATTGCTTTTGTTTTGTTTTGTTTTGTTTTTTTTTTTTTTTTTTTTTTTTAATAATTCTCTGCATTAAAGCATAAATATACTAATGAGTTATCTTTGAATTTGTTAGGTCTTTCCCTTGCTTGGTGAGAAGTTCTCACTTGAAGAGCAGGCATCTTTGGTCTGGCAGTTTTTGTGCAGCATTCCTGTGAATATGATGGCAAAGTTCCTTCCATGGCTTTCATCCTCTATTTCAACAGATGAATATCAGGATATGCAAAAGTACTTAAGCAAAATAGTCCCAGAGGAAAAGCTTCTTCAGCAGGTAAGGTTTCAGTTTGCCTTATTAAACTCTTTTTGTGTACATATATTTTTGGAGTGCCTTTAGCTGACTATAGCTCTTGTTTATTGTAGGTTATAGTCATGTGGATGGAAGGGAGAAATGGTGTAGGCACAGTTGAAAACTGTGTAGATGGTTTTGAGGCCCGATGTCCTTTAGACTCTACCACCAGTGGATGGACTCAACAAATGGATGGAGTAAGTTGTCCATGTGAGTCATCCAAAAATGGAAAAAGGAAATTTATAGAGCCAAGTAATGATGTTTCTGATATCACTGGCGTATATCCAATTAATGAAATACTGCTTTGGCACAATGCTATAAGACGAGAGTTGAATGAGATAGTGGAGGAAGCCAGGAAGATACAACTTTCTGGCAAGTTTAGCAATTTATCAGCGTTTGGTGAACGGTTGCAATTCATTGCTGAAGTTTGTATTTTTCATAGGTATTTCTCAGATTAGTATGCTGTAAAGCTATGAAAGATGATAATCATTTTATGTTGAATAACCCCAATTATTGACACTGTGTTTGTATTCTTTCTATGGTGTTAACTTTTATATGGTAAAGTCTAATAATTAGCCTAATGTGACTGATTTTCCCCTCTTCATCTCTATCATTTCATCTTTCCTGGTTGCAGTATTGCTGAAGACAAGATCATATTCCCGGCTGTAGATAGAGAATTCTCTTTTTTCGAGGAGCATGCTGAAGAAGAAAGCCAATTTAATGACTTAAGGTGTTTAATTGAAAGTATTCAAAGTGCAGGAACAATTTCTACTTCGGCTAGGGAGTTTTATGGGAAGTTATGCACACATACTGATCAAATAATGGATACTATACAGGGCCACTTTCACAATGAGGAAGTTCAGGTGAGCTTTCCCTGTTTGTGTTGCAATCCATTGTGGGGATGTTTATTAGCTGTTATTGTTTTGTGCTACAACCTTTGTTTTGTGATGAATTAATGCTATTAAGTTGAATCTGACCCTCTTTTGGGTAACAACAGTGGTGAGAATGGAAAGAACAATAGGATGTTAATAACTAATCCCATATCTTCTCCCATTGTAATAAAAATGGTAAGAGAAAACAGTAATTCACTCTTAAAAACTTTTTATACAAACTCACTTATGCAAACTGACATTGCATGTTGTGATTAAATGAATAAACAATAATAATAGGTGACATTGATTAAGATGAATGATGTGATGATCATGCAGTGATGCTACTTGAGTTTGTATAAGTGGGTTTATATGATTAGTTTGTAAAAGTAGCATCGCTTAAGAAAAAATGATGTGGTCCTTCTCTCCACAGTTTAAGTGTTGTTTCTTGATAAGAAATTTATGCTACCGGATATCCTCTTTGATTTTATAATGACATTTATTATGTTCCTTGCAAGTGTAGGTTCTTCCACTTGCTCGAAAGCACTTTACTTTCAGAAGGCAACAAGAAATCTTGTACCAAAGCTTGTGTGTAATGCCCTTAAAATTAATTGAACGTGTCCTTCCATGGTTGATGGGGTCATTGACTGAAAAAGAAGCTAGGAATTTCCTGAAAAACATGCAATCTGCAGGTACTATTACTGACCATTTAGTTAACAGGATTTGAGAATAATTTCCAATAAATTTACTGTTATGTACACCATTGATTTGTGTCTACTTTTATTCAGCTCCATCAACAGATACTGCTCTCGTCACACTTTTTTCTGGATGGGCTTGCAAAGGTAGTAATCACGGTGTATGTTTGTCCCCAAATGCTGTTGGTTGCTGTCCTGTGAAAAGTTTCCTAGATATTGAAGAAAATTTTGTTCGATCATGCTGTGCTTGCACTTCAGCTTTGTGTACTAATGGCAGTCCAATATCAGCCCAAGATGACGTGAAAAGACCTGTCAAAAGGAACATCTCTCTGTCATGTAAAAGTGGCAATGTCCCTGAGCCTTCAGAAACTGTAAATTTGCCTCAATCTTCTTTCAGTGGTCGGTCTTGTTGTGTCCCAGGTTTAGGAGTAAACAGCAATAATCTGGGATTGAATTCTCATTCAACAGCTAAGTCTTTGCGGTCCTTGTCTTTCAGCTCCTCTGCTCCATCTCTTAACTCCAGTCTGTTTATCTGGGAAACAGATCATAGCTCTTGTGATGCTGCACGTGCAGAACGACCAATTGATACCATATTCAAATTTCATAAAGCCATAAGCAAGGACTTGGAATATCTGGATGTTGAATCTGGAAAGCTGGGTGATTGTGATGAGACATTCATTCGGCAATTTATTGGAAGGTTTCGTCTTCTATGGGGCTTTTATAGAGCTCACAGCAATGCTGAGGATGAGATCGTTTTTCCAGCTCTGGAAGCAAAAGAGTCACTTCATAATGTGAGTCATTCATATACACTGGATCATAAGCAGGAAGAAAAACTATTTGAAGATATTTCATGTGTTCTTTCTGAGATTTCACAACTTCATGAAATCTTGCAAAGGGCCCAGTTGGATGAGAATTTAACTTGGAGAGAGACAGAGTTTTCTGCAGCCCATAGGGGTGATTTAAGAGGAAACTATCACGAGCTAGCTACTAAACTTCAAGGGATGTGCAAATCCTTAAAAGTTATTCTTGATCAGCACATTTACAGGGAAGAACTTGAGCTGTGGCCACTGTTTGGTAGACATTTCTCTGTGGAGGAGCAAGACAAAATAGTTGGCCGTATAATTGGAACTACAGGTGCTGAAGTGCTCCAATCTATGCTACCATGGGTAACTTCTGCACTTACTCAGGATGAGCAGAATAAAATGATGGACACATGGAAGCAGGCAGCCAAAAACACAATGTTCAATGAGTGGCTTAATGAATGCTGGAAAGGACCTCCAGCATCATCTTCTAAGAATGAAATATTGGATGCTAACATTTCACAGCCAGGTAATTACCATGCTGTTTCTACTGTTACCATTGAATGAATATCTAGGTTTTGTATTGGCTTGAATGATTGTAGTTTTTTAATAGACTGCAGACTCAAGTTTTCTTTCTTGATCTTTAGTATATTTCATATTGTATTGAGTGCTTTTCTGTTGGTTGAAATATATGAACCAATTTCAGCTTTATTCTTTCTGGACAATGAATTTCACGAAAGCTTGGACCAAACCGATCCTATGTTTAAGCCTGGATGGAAAGATATCTTTCGTATGAATCAAAATGAGCTTGAGGCTGAGATCAGAAAGGTTTATAGGGACTCGACCCTTGATCCAAGACGAAAAGCATATCTAGTTCAAAATCTGATGACAAGGTTAGTTTCAATTACTGTTATCCACTTTATTTTGATATCATAAACCAGTCCATGTTTTATGTGTTGCATATTTTTTTCCCCTGGTTAAAGCTTCCCTAATTGTTGTTCCTATAGAATTAATTGGCATATGGTTTATTTTTAGTCGCTGGATAGCTGCTCAGCAGAAGTTGCCTCAGGTAACAGCTGGGGAAACTTCTAATGGCGAAGATTCAATGGGTCAATCACCATCATTTCGAGATCCAGAGAAACAGGTTTTTGGGTGTGAGCACTACAAAAGAAACTGCAAAATCCGTGCAGCTTGCTGTGGCAAGTTGTTCACCTGTAGATTTTGCCATGATAAAGTGAGCGATCACTCGATGGATAGGTAATATTTTATATTCTTGCTTTTGTCTAAAGCTAGTTTCTGTGTATGTAATGTTTTGTTCAATTATTGCAGAAAAGCGACATCAGAAATGATGTGCATGCGATGCCTCAAAATTCAGGCTGTGGGTCCAATGTGCACAACACCTTCATGTAACGGGCTATCTATGGCAAAGTACTACTGTAACATATGCAAATTTTTTGATGATGAAAGGTACAAGGGTTCTGGTTGAAAATTGGGCTTTTTATTCCATATTTTTTGGTCATGAATTTTCAAAACCAATCATTTGTTGTCATTCTGGTCTGGTGGTGTGCTTTAGTGCCTATCTCATCAGTGCACTAATAACACAATTTCTTTAGTTTCTTATTAATTAAAAAAAGAAAAGTAATGCAGAAGTACTAGTAATTGAGATACGTTGGATACTTCTGTTGAAAATATTTCGTTTGTCTGGACTTGTGTACCAGCATTTTTCCTCCTATCTTTCATCACTTCTGGGCCCTGACATTATTAATACAAGGATTTTACCCTTTTAATCAGTCCTTTGAAAGACCTGACAGATCTGCCACGGACTTGTTAAATCCCATTCTTTTTCTTGTCAGTACAGGAAATTAAGGGGCCTGGAAGTCTGTAGAATGAACCTGAAGTTGAGATATTCCTAGGATTTCTATAATTTCAACCATCTGTATGTCAGGGTCTTCACTACCTACCTATCTGTATGTCAGTGTCCTCATGACCGGGTAGTGAAAAAAAGCTACAGATGTGTCACCATGTTCACAGTGTGCAAAGTGGGCATGTTTGTGGGACTTTCTCTGACTCCCTCTAGATACTACCTTTTGCATCCTGACTGGAGTTTAGACTTCGTGAACCTCAACTGCAGGCATGTTTTCCTAGAGAACGAAAGAAGAAATGTTTGCTTTTCAGGGTGCAAGATAATTCAAGAAAGCTTTTTTTTTTTTAAAAAAAAGATTGTAAGGAACACCAATACTTAATAGTAGTTTAAAGAAATAATTTTAATAGTCAACATGGTATGCAATGCATTGTTCATCCTGTGTTCAGCAGAACTGCTTAATCATTCATGTGCTCCTTTAAGAGTATGAGTACTTGGATAGTTATAGTAATTGACTTGCTGCATTGAAGATACATAAAGAAATGTTAAGCTTTAAACCTTTCTTCAGAAACATTTGGATTAAAGTGACTGTTGGTACTATGACCAATTAACCTCATCCTTTGAAAACAATCAAATTGGCATTTGGCTTCATTTTTCTATGGATTCTTCTGAGATGAAACCGTTGGCTGGTATTCAAGCTATCCTCATGAATATTTGTTTTCTTAAGCATGTTTGTGCACTTTGTGGACTGTATGCTGATTTTTTTTGCTTTGTTTTTTTTTTTCCACAGGAATGTGTATCATTGTCCATTTTGCAATTTATGTCGTCTTGGGAGGGGACTTGGCATTGATTTTTTTCATTGCATGACTTGTAACTGTTGCCTGGGATTGAAGATAGTGAACCATAAGTGCCTGGAAAAATGTTTAGAAACAAACTGCCCTATCTGCTGTGATTTTCTGTTCACATCAAGTGAAATTGTCAGAGCTTTACCTTGTGGCCATTATATGCATTTAGCATGCTTTCAGGTCTCTATATTACTGACACTTTATCAATGCCTTTCTTTTACACGGTTTTTCATTCATAAAAGTAATTTTAAAGTTTTGGAGTAATTTGATTGCGATTATATTGTGGTCAGGCATACACTTGCAGAAACTATACCTGTCCAATTTGCAGCAAATCCTTGGGAGATATGGCAGTAAGGGAACTTTTATTTTATTTTATTAGAAATTTATTTACTTTTAGTAGTACACTGATGCTAATTCGCCAAATAATATACTCCCTACCTACATGGAAAGTATAGTGATTATTGTCTGTGTTTTCTTTGTTATTTCAAAATCTACTCAGATATACTTTGGCATGCTTGATGCACTGCTGGCTGCAGAGGAGCTTCCACAGGAGTATAGGAATCGTTTTCAGGTGCATTTTGCCATTTCAACTCTCTGCCTTTCTTACTCTCTCTCAATCTCAGAGTACTTTTATTATTGTTACTTTTCTACCCTAGTGAATCCTACATCCTTTTTTCTTTTTTTCAGAAAAGATTTAAAAAAAAAAAAAGTTATGGAAGACAAATGCATAAATCTTAGAACTTTTAGGTCTCATGTTTATGATGCAGAATAATCAATTGTTGTTGTGTTAAACAGCTCATATTAAGTCCATTTGATTCGCATTAGAGCCTTTAATATTGAGCATACTCGATGTACGTCATGTTTACAGCTGTTACGTAAGAAATTATTCTCAGGAAATTGAAAATCTTATGCTGTCTTCATCAGCAGAGTTTGGTAGAAATATTGCATCAAAAATCCGTTTCCTTTTTTTATTTTAAATTTTAATTTTCTGGGTTATTGATAAAAAAATAGATACATAGCAGCTGAATAAACCACATTGATCTTGTGTATGCTTGCTTATGTTGTTTAAAAACTTTTAGATGAGCCCTATGCTTATGTTGTTAGTTAACCAGGTGTCAGCCGGCGTTAGTAACCTCTTCCTGTTTTCACTCTTTTAAGTAATCTAATGCTTATGTGACAATGCAGGATATACTTTGCAATGACTGTGAGAAAAAGGGCACTGCACGATTCCATTGGTTATATCATAAATGTGGATTCTGCGGATCTTATAACACCCGGGTGATCAAGAGTGAGACAGCAGTTCCCGACTCCTCTACATCACACAAATGAGAGTTTTTTTTTTTTATTTTTATTTTTAACCCATGAGCTTGTAAATACTTGTATAGCCAACCTAATCACCCCAACTCACTTCTATAGAAGCCCTTATAGGTTTTTATCATTTGTGGCTGAGTTCGGTTAAGAGGATAGGGACGATTGTAGAAGCGGAGACAATATAAAAGCTACGGAGGATTGAAATGTTCATGTATATGGACTATGCAATTTTGCTGTGTCATTAGGTCTAGTTAATATTGCTACGCTAGACTTATAACGTGAAACATTAGAATTGTAATGCGAAACATTTAAAGTTGTAAGTAGTAACAGAAAAATTATACAAATTTTAAAAAAAGAAGTTATATGGTTTCAAGAATATCTCCTTTTGCAAGCGTTGAGCAACGATAATGTTAGTGTCGGTAAAATTTCATAGTTTGGTCCCAAAATGGTATAATTTAATTACTTGTTGAATGTCAATTGGCTGTATCTCTAATTGTTAACTGGTTAGCAAGTAGCTACTTCTTGTTTGTTTGTTTGTTTTTCCCTCTTTTCTGCATAATATTCCCTAGATCGTGAGCTTATGCTTTGAGAGATAGAAAATATAAAACAGGGATTTGGTTTAATATTTGCTAAATGGAGTGCGTATTACAAATATTGTCAACAAGTTGTGACTTCTTCAAGGCGCTAGGTTGAAGTGGATGAGTGGATACTCTTATAACAAGCTATAACAAGATTAGCGTGATAAAATGATACTTGGTATTGCTTCACTTTTCTTTCAAATTACAGAAGCAACTCAAACTGGTACCTTCTTAAACGTAATTAAACATTGTAACATATTGTCGACAAGAGTCAGCTTCAAAAGTGGATCATTTCCTCATAGGGATAGGGAAATGGACCACTACCCCGACAGACAAATCAAATCAATAATGCTGCGGTGACAACGTAGTTGTTCAATTTTCGGTAGTAGGCTACAATTATTGCCGGTACCCATTTCTGTGCATTTACGATTGGAGTTCACGTAGTGGTTAGTTTCTTCCCAAGCCAAATCAGAGCCAGAGGATTATAATGTTAGGATCCAATGTTCACAGGCCTTGTAGGGTCATTGCCCATAATAATAATTGCCTCACTACCATCCTGCTACAAAACAAATTGGGCAAGTTCAAGATTCTACGTATGGTTCTGCGATAGACTGATGAGAACTATGTATTTCTAAGCTTATAGGTTTATGCTATATATTAATAGTGTACGTGTATAAGAAAATTAAGAAATCCAAGGATTTGTTACCGGGTTTTTAATATAATATGATCTTATAAATTTGGGTTAGGCTATTGAAATTTAAACTTATTTATAAGAGGATATGACATATGAAAGATTTGAATACAAGGCATTTACCTTGATCAATGTACTAACCATTTCATCAAAATATTTAAATTATGAGATAAAGATTTAACAAATTTTATTAAATTAATGAGAAATCAACAAATTCGAATCCATGTTTCAAAGCCTACTTTAGTTACAGCTCTTTGGGCACTATCTATTTCAAAGTAATACTTCGACGATGAATTGTATAACATATGTGCAGAAAAAAAAAAGATTAACGATATTAGCTTTGCTTTGATGAATAAAGGTCTTGCTCTCTTGCCGTTGTTTTAATTTGTTGGCCAGTGGTTGATGTTTAGATTATGCTTGTAGATGATGAGACTATGAATTATATTGACAGCTACAGCCAGTGAGAGGAGGGACCAATCATCTATAATTTACATTAGAATGGTTGCTAGCTATAAAAGCAAATGCAGACAACAAATAATCAAGAAAGTGAAAGACATTTCATTGTAGATTCTTGTTTTCAAAATAAATACCCCCTTTTGAAACATTGCCTTTATATATCTTAATCTCACAATAGTAACAAACAAAATAAGACCTAAATCAAAGACGAATCTCACAAAAGATGAACACCCAATTCAAAAGTTTTATGTACATATATTAACAAAACATAGGCCAAAAGTTGCTTTTTGAATAAAGAAAAGAGATCCTTCCAATTAATGAAGAGAAAATCAGGAGAGTATGTAGAATAGGACAAGCCATGAAAGAAGGGTACCTGTCCCTCTTATCCCCTAGGCTTGTGGCTTTTTGATATCCATGAAGATTCCATTAAGCCTTTATTCCACCCCCTTTTTGGCCCTTTTTGATCATATCATGACTTTATGTATTGCACAGTTAGCTTCTTAGATCTTCTTAAGCTCAATAATAGTTCAATCTCCTTCATCAGTTTCGGAGGAGAATCGAAGCACCCAAACCTAATAGGTGCAGCCAGGACTCGAGATTCAACATCTGATAATATCATTTGTTGGATTAAGCATCCAACTCAATCGACGAATTAAATAAGTAGAAAGATCCATTCTCCCCATATTGCCTATATGAGACCCGACAACTAGAATATCTAATTTCTTGGAGATATTCGTAAGAAACAACGTGAATCCGAAACATCCATAATCTAAGATTTAGATGAAGTAAATAATTGAAAGCAAGTATGACAAGATCACTTCTTGTTCTTCTTATCTTTTGATCCACTTCTTAACAAAGAACCCAAACCAAAGAGACTTGCAGTTCCTTTAGAGATGTAAGGAGGTGGCACATTCAAAACAGGACTAATCTTCACACCATTTCCATTTCCGTAAGGTCCCATATAGGTTTTCTTTAGTGGAGGCTTTTGCTGTAAAGTTGATGAATGCTTCTGTGAACTCAGCCTCTGAACATCCTTCAAGGCTGCTTTTTTATTAGGCACTGAACCAGTTGAATTGCTTCTTGACAAAAGTGGCAATGAACAAATTAGACTCTTTTTAGCATCGTGGTTGAGGCTGCTGCTTCTCTTGAAACCCCAGAAAGCTTTAGCCTGAGGCTGCTGAGGTCTCAATATCTCCAAATCACCATTCATGACCATGATCTTCCTCATGCTGGGAATCTCTCTAATTGAGTTTGAGTTCTCATCGGAACAAGGACGAGGAATAGGAGGAAGAGCAACTGTTGGTGGGGCTGAACACTTGTGAGCAACAACTCTCTCTTGAATTTGAACAGGAAGAATCAACCCATTTGCAAAAAGCTCATCAGCTGAAGATGATTCATGAACAAAGCTGCTTTCGACGCTGAACTCAAAGTCCTGATTGGACTCTAAAAGCATGGAGTCCCTCCTAAACTCGTTTTCTTCAGATGCTTCAACATCGGCTTGGCCAAGATCATGTGAAAATGATATCCGGGGACTTGTCTCCGAGCACATATTGATGAACAAAGACTCTCAGGTGGAAATTAAGTTGAATATTTAATGTTAAAAACTTGATGAAGCGATTCAGGAAAGTGATGGCATGTTGAGAACACTGGTGTGTGCGGGGAAAGATTCAAGTTTGATGGGCCAAGAAGAAAATTTTTATAGACTTAAATTTTGACGAAGGTTTCTTGGAGTGCTAGCGAGTCAAAAAGGAGTAAGTGCGTGAAATTCCAGGAGGAAATTACAAGAGAAGACAAGAACAGTATAAAGCAGGTCTTTTCTATTTGAAAAAAATAATAGATATTGATAGGTGATGTGAGCATTGCCAGGGAAATTTGGTGTTCAAAAGAAGAATGTTCTTTTCTGGCAATGAAGCTGTAGGGCAGGGGCCTTAGGTGCCTTTCTACTATAGTTAAAGAACAGACACCAAATCAACTCTTTGACTGACAAAACCTGAAATATATATACGTAGAAATCACCACAAGCTTAATAAGCAGGGCGGAGAAAAGGGGATGTTTTCTGGGAATTAGAGGTTCCAGAGAAGATGAGTGTTTCGAGTTGAAGTTATCAAAGAGAGAATTAAGCAAGTTGAGAATGTTTCAGGGAGTTGCCTTCTTTTGAGAGGCAAGGAAAATCTCAAGACTAAGCCACTCGATATTACAATAATGGGAAAGAAAGATCAGTGAATATAAATCCATTGAATATATTTGTATTTATATATTTTAAATCAATTTAGTGACAACAGTTGGAGGGATGACAAAAATATTCTTGGAGACAATAATTGTAATCAGAAAAAGATGTGAGAATGCAAGTTGCTTTGAAGAATTGTTGATATATATTAAAGTTCTTTTTCTTTGTTTATCAGAAAAGTAGAGTAAACCCTCTCATCAAATAATTGACTTTTCATAGGCAGCCAAGCCATCTCAACAACCAAGAAAACCATAAAGAATAATAATTACATTGAGGTTGGACAACAATCTGAAATCCCCCATCTCTAATTTGATCAAATCACTCCACGCAATTGATTGAATTTTTGAATATTTAAGGTGGTTAATATTTTCTCAGTTTCGTCTTCTACATTCTAATACAACAATAAATAATAATAATGCTTACTTTAAGAAAAATTCAAAAAGTACGCAAAATTTAAGCGTAGGTTACAAAAATTAGTCAGTCCTTAAAAATTTGCATGATCTAACCCTTTGTTCAGTGTCGGACACTATCAGATATTGTCAAACACCGTCATACATTGTCTAATACACGTGTTAGATACTTTAAACGTTATCGAATAGGTTCATAGGATGTAAATTTTTAGAAACATGATCATTTATCAAGATTCTTAACTTGAGCTTTTTTTCAAAATTTCCATAACTTTTATCATAATTTCAAGAATTCAATATCTTTTAAGAAAAATAATATAAGATATTTAGGAGAGTTTTTTTTTTTATATTTTTAATTTTTTTAACCTAGCTTCATACTTTTCGTCTTCTAATCAAAAACATGGGGCCACAATCATTAATATCGTGCAAACATGAATTAATAAGCTTGTCATAAATGCTTTGCTTTGCCTTTGTGTTGAAGGAAGCATATCAAGCTCCCCCTTTTAATATATTTTACTTCGGTTTCTCACCTAAACTTTTTCCATTTCAACAAAGTTTTTTGAAAAGCCTATAAAGCACATGTGATCCTCAAAATTTGCTTTTAATTGCACTGAAAGAGAAAAAATTCAGCTGTGGAAAACGTTGTTTCAACGTTTTGCATCTGAAAATTGCCTCTAAGCTTCACTTTTTAAAATGTTTAAAGTTTTACGAATCTTTAAAGCACATAATATCCTATAAATTTTAAAGATAGTTCTATATCTATAGAAAGTTCTTTTATTATAATGTTGGAAAAGTGGATGGTGATCACAACATACAACCGTGTTACTGTTTCAAATTATCCCTATCACAAAAATAAAAAAATAAAAGAGTAATGTTAAACTTACAACATTCAAACAATCTAAATTCTACAACATGACTTGACATTCTACGTGGTAAAAATTCACTGGAGGAGGAAAAAATAAAAATGAATGAAGAAAAGTTACATCTCTAATAGAATTGTACTACTTAAGCTGTTACATTATGTTGTAAAGTTTATGTTGTATGAATATTGTAAGTCTAAAATTATTAAAAATAAAAAGGATTTTACTAAGGTATAGGAATATTACATGTACCGTTACATCTAAAAGTTGTAAAATTTTATATTAATAAAAAGGTTATTTTGAATATAAAAATTGTAAATAAATGCATAAAAATAGTAAACATATAATTTTTTTAACTATTTACAAGTTTTATATACTTATTTATAACGTATATGTATTCATTTATAATTTGTATATAAATTCGATGAAAATGGTGTAATGTACTGTGGAATGACCCAAAAATAAAATGGAAGAAATATAATGCTAGCCTTTCTATTATTGTCTAATGAACACTAATAACCAAAACAAATGGAGAAGATTGTTTAAATACCATGTCTATTCTAAATCTAAAGTCTCTTACAAACTTCACTTTATCAACCCAATAAAGTTAACGAATCAACAAATAACTATTAGATCAAAAGCGTCAATAGTGTATACTATTTGGTAATTCTAATCCAACATTGAACTCCATCAACTAAGAATATGACAAGCTTGCTGCCTCTTAACATTTAACGTTATTAGGAAAGCAAAAGTAGTCTGTTGTAGCATGAGGCGGCTCGGTCAATATGTTTGTTGAATTGAGGAAAGTCTGGGAACAAGAAAAGGGGCTGTAGCCCATTTTCCAAAGGAATATTATTAAATTGATTCCCAAACGATTAGGTCGACTATTTTACATCCGAAATTTATGAAACTAACACTTCTACTCTTATATTTTAATAAAAATTAACATTAGGACCCTCAAAATAATTCATAAATATAGGGGATATAGAGTCAAATGGTTAATTTCAAAACGCTTTACACTTAAGGACAATTTGCTTAAACTTCAAGGGTATGGGTAAAGTTTTCCTTTTTCAAAATAATGTGACCTAGTTGATGGGTTGAAGAAATACAGTCGGCATGTAAGCATTTAGCTGAAAATGGAGAAATGGCATCTCACCTGGACCCAACTCAATAATTATCTCCTCTATTGAAAAAAAAAAAAAACTAAAAAATCCTTCAATTATTGAAACACACTCCACAATATTACATAGTATATAGAAGTGTTGCATCATTTTGATATAACCCAACAACCAACCCACAAATTTAATCTATAGTTTTGATGTTCATAAATTTCCTTATTACGAGCTTTCATTATCTTAGTGATTCATGATTATAATTATATGTTGATGAACGAGTTTCTAGATAGCGTATTGTCACGAGCTTGGAGTTTAGCGCAGCTTGCTCGTGCGGCACTTAGGCAACTTGAACCCGAAGTTGCTAAGTAAGCCTTGTGATTAGCTTGCTTCGCTCAAGGAAGAAGCTTGTGGACCGTTGAGCTTAAGAACTTGTAGGCAACAAAGAGAAGAGTAGGAAGAATGAAGGCAAGTATTGCTTACTCAAAGAATGCTTTGTATTACGATTGAGAGCTTTACAATGCTTGAAATGCTTACAAATGCTTGGATAGCTTGGATATGTTACAAATGAGCCTTGGAGGGGTTTTTATAGTGAGTCACCTCCTCCATAACGGCTAGTTAACGGCTATATAACGGCTAGTTTTCTAACGGCTATATAACGGCTAGTTTCCTAACGGCTATATAACGGCTAGTTCCCAACGGCTATATAACGGCTATATTACAACGGCTATATTATAACGGCTAGTTGGACCATCTAGAAGATATGTACAATGGATGCCAACTAACATGCCAACTAGCTAGAGCTTCCGGAAGATGGGCTTGGATTAGGCCAAGCCTTGTGTAATTGGGCCAACTCTAGCAAGGAACTTGGCGGGCCGTAACATTCTCCCCCACCTGATTCCGCAACGTCCCCGTTGCGTCCTTGAAGATGTATCATTGGTTGTGGGCGAGAGGTCTTATGTCGACGCTTCCCTTTTCCGCGCTTGCGTGACCTCCTGGTTGCCTTCGCGGTCTTAGGAGGCATCATTCCGTGAGACACCATAGATGGAGGTTCGGTGTCAAATTTTAACTTGTTTTGATGAACCCCCTGTCTTGGCGATTGTCTCTCCGACATCGTTTGAGCCACAACATTTTCGTCAAGGATGGACAGAATTTGTGGGCTCTTAGTGACAACGAGGTTCTCGCCATCGTTGAGCTCCCGAACGGGAGTAAGGAGTTTCGGCTCTTCCTTGATCCCTTGTTCGAATTGTAGTGCGGACATTATCTTCTTCCCGACCTTAGCTACACGTTCTATACCGACCGTGCATGAATGAATCCCGTCGAGGATGCTAAGGGAGTTAGAAGATGGGATGGGAAAGGCATGGGCTTGATCGAAGAATTCCATGCCGAGCACTACTTGAAAATCATCCATAGAAACAATGGAGAAATCAAGTTTACCATTCCACGTGCCAAGTTGGACGGATGTGGCTTTAGACACCCCCATAATTGCCTTGGCAGCTGAGTTTATGGCTTTGATGGCGCCACCTCCTTTGGTGTATTTGAGACCTAACCGTTTGGCCTCTTCTTCGGAAATGAAATTGTGCGTGGCTCCCGTGTCGAGCATTGCACGCACATCTTTGCCGTTAATGGTGGCACTCACATACATTAAACCTTTCTTGGTAGGTGTGGTTTTCTTGAGTGCACCAATGATATGAAGGGAACCCATTTCCGCTTGCGGCTCCTCATCATGGACACCCCCATCTTGAGTGACAAGAGCATTGAGGGCCTTCCTCTTTGGGCAATCACGAACCCAATGAGGACCATCACAGATGAAGCAAGGGCTTTTAGGTTTAGGGGCATCAAACTTACCTCTATTGGGCGTGTTTCGTTTGTCCCCTCCGAATGTTTTGCGTTCGCCACTTTCCTTGCGAGGATGATGTTGTTCTTCTCCCTCTTTCTCGTGGTTGGGCTTCCTCTCCTTGAATTGGGTAGAGTAATCCACGAGAGATTCGGCTACGGCTATAGCATCATCGAGATTTTGCACGTTGCGCCTCTCTAGTTCAATTCTTGCCCAATCTTTGAGCCCATCAAGAAAATAGAAGAGGGAGTCCTTCTCGGACATGTCCTCAATTTCAAGGATTATAGTGGTGAAGTCTTTAATGTACTCACGGATTGTGCCGCTTTGCTTCAATCGGCGGAGACGACCTCTTGCCTCCTTCTCGGCATTGCTAGGAGAGAAGTGCTTTCGGAGTTCTCTCTTGAAATCCTCCCATGTGCGGAGGGAAATGATGCCTTTGCCCGCGTCGCCATGCTTTCGACGCCACCATAGTTGGGCTGCATCACGTAGAAAAGTAGGCGCAACACCGATCCTCGAAGCATCATCGTGGGCACATTTAGCTTCGAAGTATTGTTCCAAGCCAAAGAGGAAGTTTTCCACTTCCGTTGCATTGCGGGTGCCATGGTACGTGGGAGGAGTAGGCACTTGCATATTTATCAACGCATTACCGCTTGTGTAGGAAGGGCTAGCGCGCTCGCATTGGTGCTTCTCCCATTCCGTGCGAGTTTCCTCTACTTCGGCACGGAGTCCTCGCAACTCATGTTCCATAAAGACCCGCAAGCTTGTGAGCTCTCGTGTAATGTTACGAAGCTCCTTCTCATAAGCCTTACTAAACTCGTTGATGTTGGACTTTGTGGCTTGGGTTATCTCTCCATATTCCGTCTCTAGACCTTCGAGACGTGCGGAGAGCCCTTCGATCGCATTGTCCATCCCCGAGATAGTTTGTTCAAGGCTTGCAACACGAGGCTCCAAGACTTCCGTGAGGGGGGCTTTAGCCTTACCACGTTTTCCTTGTAGGCGTGGTTGTGGGAGAGATTGTTCCTCTCGACCACGGACTTGCTCCTCGATGTTCAACTCCATGTCGGATGCCATTTGTTCTTTGTGCTCGAACCTGGCTCTGATACCAACTGTCACGAGCTTGGAGTTTAGCGCAGCTTGCTCGTGCGGCACTTAGGCAACTTGAACCCGAAGTTGCTAAGTAAGCCTTGTGATTGGCTTGCTTCGCTCAAGGAAGAAGCTTGTGGACCGTTGAGCTTAAGAACTTGTAGGCAACAAAGAGAAGAGTAGGAAGAATGAAGGCAAGTATTGCTTACTCAAAGAATGCTTTGTATTACGATTGAAAGCTTTACA
This sequence comes from Boswellia sacra, assembly GCA_013180625.2. Classification (NCBI taxonomy): domain Eukaryota; kingdom Viridiplantae; phylum Streptophyta; class Magnoliopsida; order Sapindales; family Burseraceae; genus Boswellia; species Boswellia sacra. The sequence continues at coordinate 60,989 of SNVD02004221.1, forward strand.
ATGCTTGAAATGCTTACAAATGCTTGGATAGCTTGGATATCTTACAAATGAGCCTTGGAGGGGTTTTTATAGTGAGTCACCTCCTCCATAACGGCTAGTTAACGGCTATATAACGGCTAGTTTAGTTTTCTAACGGCTATATAACGGCTAGTTTCCTAACGGCTATATAACGGCTAGTTCCCAACGGCTATATAACGGCTATATTACAACGGCTATATTATAACGGCTAGTTGGACCATCTAGAAGATATGTACAATGGATGCCAACCAACATGCCAACTAGCTAGAGCTTCCGGAAGATGGGCTTGGATTAGGCCAAGCCTTGTGTAATTGGGCCAACTCTAGCAAGGAACTTGGCGGGCCGTAACAGTATGCTCATAATGATAACATTATGTATTCATAAGGTTATTGGTCAACAAAATTATCAAATTAAACCTGAAAAGAGAATAAAACATTTATTTATTTGATGTTAAACTAATAGCTATGGTCAGTCCCTTAAATTGCTCATGATCATTGTTATAATATATTTACCTTGATTTTACAATAATAGATTTTATGTGGTTCTAAATTCTTTTCTAATATAAATTTTTAATTGAACTCGTTCATTGACACTATTCAATATAATGTTTTTATCAAGCATGAGCTGTATTATAAGAGATATTGTGCCATTAGGGATCCAATACTTATTGATTTTTATATAGTTTGTTATAAATTTGTATTTTACAAGACAATTCATACTTTTTTAAAATAAAGCTTTAATTGTGTTACAACAATTTATAGTCTTATATTTTATGTAATAAAATAAAGTTATAAATATTGTAAATAAACAAGTCCCCCATATCTGCATAGATGATATCTATTGGATTGCATTAATTGACAGGATCAAACTGCAAAACTGGTTAAATTTTTGGAATGCGCCACTTTAATTCTTGGTGGGTTAAAAATAGAATTATTTGATTTAGTACTTGCTAATTAATCATTAATCGGATATTGATATAATAGTAGGGTTAGTTGACAAACACAGTTTAAAACTTGTTTTATTTGCTCGTGACATGCCATCCATTTTCTTTAATTGCAGATATTTTATATATTTTGAAATGTTTGGGGGTTGTTCGGGATATTTACAAGATTCTTTGTACTTTCTTTATTGGTGTTGTTATTTTTTAAAAATTTTATAGGATTTGTTTGTTGATTGATTGTTAATGTTTAAAAGATCTTTGACTCCGACCAACTAAAACCTTAATTTAAAAAAAAAAACTAATTTTTTACATTATTTTTAATATATTTCTGAACTAATAATATTATTATTATTACTCCCCAAATATCATGGCTGGGGCTTCAGAGTAGGTAGATGAGTGAATGAGCTAACTTTATAAGAGGGGAGGTGGGCCATGTGGGCCTCCTCTCAACAAAATGGACCCCTTTTGGATATCATTTAATGGATGGATTACCATGCTCATGTATGTATTATATCCCATCTAGTCACATGACCAGTCTGTTCGTGCGTACTACAACTAATAGCAGGCAGGGGCTCATTCCTCCCCCACTTCCATGGGAAAAAAAAAAAGAGAAAATAAGTAAAACAATAAAATTAATAATTTTATATTTGAAAGAAAAATTAACAAATTGAAAAGGCTTTAAGTTTTAATCCATTTGTAATAATAATAATATTTAAGAAACTTATCATAGTCCCCACGAACTTGTTATGATTTAAAAATTTCCCTACATTGTTGCCAATATAACCGCTAATTTTTATCCCTGTTCCTCAAATTCTATACTATGTATATATTTGTGACCTAAATTCTTTTCTATCTCACCATATTTCACTTTCCTAATACAATTTTGCTTACTTTAGTCCAGACTAAGGAAAAATATTAAAATAGAGTTAAAGATTCGTAAAAACTAATCTAAAGATCTTCACCAACCCAATACATTACTGAACCAGTCAACACAAATGCTTAGATGACAGAACCTATTTGCTCGGTTTGCTTTGCCGTACCCTCAGGGCAGCAGCGGCAGCAGCAGGGGCATCCACATGTTATTCCTTCCAGGATGATTCCACACGGTATCTTCTAGTAAGAAATAGTAGGTATAGTTGCAGACCTGCTCTCAACATCTGTCTCATCATCATACTAACAATTCTGAATTGTTGCTGACAATCTGACTCGGTCTTATCTGACCAACCCCACATGACACTTACTCCACCATCACCTTCCAAATAAATAAAAGAGCCCATTGATTAGGATGCTTTGCTTTGTCTTTTGTAACAAGCATGCAAAGAGAGAAGCAACGGGGCAAAAGCAAAAAACGATAACAGTTGAAAACACTTTCTGCGTTTACCGTTGTCATCAACAACTGCCCCCACAGTACCCAAGATGGCTTTGTGAGAATGGAAAACTAGTTCTGAAGAATCCACCAAAGCTCATATCACATAGAGAAGATTACAGTTTCAAATGGAGCATTTGCTCTATGGAATGTGTTCCTAGGTTTCTTCATGTTATTTGGCTATTCTTTCCAGACTAGTTCTTTTATATTAAGGTCACACCAACAAGCATGCCCCTGTTCTTCAAATTGACAGGCAATCCAAGAACTCAAAACAACTTGAACATGAAAATGACAACTAAAACAATCTCTAATCAGTTTGTATTATGAAATTCATTATTGAAAACAATATATCATTATATCAGTAATGCCTTGACTTGACCAGCAATTATAGGAATTGTGCAAAACAGTATATCATATCCGTAAATTTGAGACTTAGGAATAGTCTCCTGTCTGTATAACAGAAGAATGCCAAAAACAGCTCCCCAAGGGCATCGAAATGCGGGTAGCCATTCCAAGTCATGACGAATTCTATCCCAGAAATAATGGTTAGAATATACAGAGACTTCCTTTCATTGTACAAACAAGTTGTCTTTAATATTTTAGGGGCCGACTCTAATGGTAAAGCCAATGATTGTCTACCAATGATAATGAACAATTGCATTGCAAAAGAATTACCCATCCACATGACAAGGTTTTATCACCGAAGATCAATGACATCAAATTTTAGATTGGGATTCATATATACATCTGTACAGGACTTGTAAATTGGTCCACCATCAGGAGGTGGATCGTGTGGATGGAAGCCACGCTGTTGACAGTGTCTTATTACCGACATGCCACCTGGGGTGGTCAACCGAAAAATACCATGCTTTCTGCAGGTTTGGAAAAATAAAAATCAAAGTCATGCAACAATAAATTATAAAGCAGAACCTGAAAACTTGTATATCAAATTTATTCTAACCTCGCAGTATCTCTGGGTGCCATTACAATTGCAACAGATTCTGGCAGCATAATCTGAAAAAAGAATAGCATTTTTGCAACTATTTAGTGTCAACAATAACAGCAACAGTAAACGAAAATATGAAAGCATAAAGTAGCATAGCCACCCAACTGCACATAACTCATCTGTTATAGACTACCAGTGAACCAAAGTAAAGACACAACTTTCACAGTTACAGAACAAGGCACACACCTGATATGAGTAATGGGTGTGAACATCAATCGATGACATGAAACAAGACTGTGTAGGATGCGTCTGTAAATTGCAGGGTAAATAATTAATTTATCAGCACGCAGATTATATAATGAATAAGTGTCATCAAACATCACAGATATAAGCATTGATCTGCATATATTATTCTTGAAAAACCATCAATTACAGGGAAAGAGATGTAAAACTACCTAGCAGAAAGATAATTCTACTTGACATTCATGTCAATATGACTTCTTTCAGAGAATTTTGCAGTGAGATACCGGCTAGATGCTCATAGAGAAAAATGTACAAGAAAGAGTAGATGATATATCAAGAACAAATCATTGCAAAACTCTGCAGCTATGAGACTAAGGCGGGGGTTTTCTCTTGCCTGAAATCTGGATATGTATGAATTTGGCTTAAGTACAAATTGATCTGACACAAAAGACTGACAAAAATACCTTTTTTTTTCTACTTAAGGTCTAATGATAAGTCTTAAATTATCCGTTTTTATAAACAGAAAACATCTGTAAACCACTAATTAGGCATATACCCATACTAAGTATTGCATGATGTTTTATACATGTCTTACAATCAAGATGTCCACATGCCCTTATTAAAGTACTGTATTATGTTTTATATGTTCTATAATAAAGATGACCTCATAAAGAATTGTGATTGCAATGAGATGACTACACATGATACAGTGAGAAAATTGTAAGATGAGTTAAAGTGAGACTTAAGTAAGAGGAAATTATAAGACAACATAAAAAGTTTTAAATGATAGGAAATAGTTAAAATTAATAAGAATATTTTGGATTATTAATTTCAAAGAAACTATTCAACCCTTTTTGTATTAAGACACGCAAAAAGTTAAGTTTCCTTCATTTAGATAAAAATTATATAAGACATAGCCTTCAGACCCAAAAAAAAAAAAAAAACTCTAAAATATCTTTATAACTAAAATCAAGTGAATTTATACGTCAGACCTCAAAAAGCCAACCCTAAGTCTAAAAGCCTCCCAAACAAATTATGCACAAACTATATATATCTGGCATAGAACTTAAGGATATAAACAACCACCAGATTAACATGAAATGTCTGATCAATATATCATACCATAAAATGAAGTACTCAATTTTTTACTTTTTATTTTTTAAAAAATTTATTAGATTAGAATGAAGTATACGAAATTTACAAGATTAGTGTACAAGCAGCCTACTTTATACATGATTAAGGAGAAGTTCCCAACAAAACACTCACATGAATCCACCCAAGTGGAAAAAGAGATTGTTTATCTTGCACTTCAAATATTTCTTCCTCGTTTGTAGTCTGACACTGTATTGTGAAATAAAGATTTAAAGCAAGATTAATTAAAACACGACCAAATGAAAAAGAGATGAAAAACATTGGTCATCAAGTAAAAGACATACTGAATCTGATGTTGATTCTTGCTTTGGAATAATGAGAGCAGTAACATAGAATTTTCTGTTTTTCTGCAGTACAGACAGATTTCAACCATTTAGCATGAACAATGTTAAGGCTGACTACAGTAGTCTTAATTATAAACACTTACAAGTGAACCAGCAAGGACACCACAAGTTTCTAAATTCTTATCAGTATTTGACTTTGCCAGCTTCATAAAATTCTCCATCAATGTAGATGACTGCAAAGGAAAAAGACTGTCAGGACAAAAGATCGTTTCCCTCTCAATGCAACTGACAACATTAACACTGCTGGACGATAATTTACATAATGCAAAAAAAGATACTACCAAACACCATATCATGATTTCCCAATAAAATTTGAATAAATAATAATGATAATAATAATCATAATTCTGAAGGAAAAAATCATACAATATGCAATTGCAGGGGTTCAGTACGATCAAAACCATCTGACAAGGAACTGTCATTTTGGCATTCTGCCTCTGCAACTTGGGGAGACATAGCAGAGATCAAATCTTGTACTTCTGCAAGTATGGGTGGAGGATTAGGCTGCTTTATGATATCCGCAGAAATTGGGCTTTCTGTTACTTCAAAGGAAATCATGGAAGAAGGTTCCTCAGCAGGACGCCTCTCAATTTCATCGCTTGGAGTGGTTGCAGATTCAAGACTTGATTTTTCAGTTTCAACACTGATAGAGTCTGATTTTGTTGTAATTTCGCTTTCTGTGAGCTGCTGCAGTCTGTTTTCCACAAAAACCACCAATTTGAAATTAAATGGAAACCTATATGTTTCAATAATAAAGTAACAAAACCAAAATATATTATCAACATGAGGCACAGACTCCTTATAATTCATAGTTCAAACTAATTGCGTTCGTGTCCAACAATCAAATACTGCCTCCAGAAAATAACAATCTACTTCCCAGTATCAAGTTCAATCTGGGTGCACAAGTAGAGAACAAGAAAGTATTTCCAACAATTTAGCTAGGAGACTAACCTGGGGATTGCAACAGGAGTCAGGTCTATCTCCATTGGATATTTGACCTACACCCAAAAAGACAAATAATAACAATAACAATAACAATAATAAATAAATACATAAATAAAAGACACACAGAGAGAGAGAGAGAGAGAGAGAGAGAGAGAGAGAGTGCAAAGACAAATAGTGAGTATGATTCCTCCATAAAAGACCAAGAAAATGAGCAAAGTGATATCATACCAATTTATCACTCTTTGGTGGCTGCCACTGACCATGGAGACCATTTGGACCCAAAATAGAATGTCTGGACAGAGTTTCTGCCGTTGGACGTGGGAAGTTTAGGGACCTAAAATAAGCAAGCAAACAAGCAAATGCCATATATGAGCATTTCTTCATAGTCCGATGCAAAATCTCGACCAGGAAAAGTAACTATAAGTTCATCAAGCAGAATTAACATTTTAGATGGGTCTCCCGGTAAAGATAGCTCAACAGCAGAGCACCAACACATTTAAACATAATAGTAGTTGAATGTATGGCTTCCCTTTGAATAATGGCCAACTTGCTCTCTTAGTCTATAACTCATATATGGGCTTAAACTGAATTACCTCCCTTTGTTGTAACATTTTTTAGATATCCCATAATTTGTGGAATATTCTTCTTCCTATTTCTATAATACTTTTCTATTCTCCAAAACCATTTTGCGTTCCCTTGGACAGAAAACTTGTTCAAGTAACAAACTCAAGAATATTGTTCTTAAATTTCAATTTTAGATGAAATCTGAATGAAAGGGAAGTTCAAGAATATGCAGCTCTCATGGTATTCTTAAATGAAGTCATCATCAATGAAACAAGGGAAGTTAGGAGGTGGTAGGAAATTTAGTATTGATGTTATGCAAGTCCTACTTTTGGAAATTGGAGGAAGAGGAGTCTAACTATGAGTTTCAGCAACATCCTATAATATGGAAGGCATAATTCTTCCTGAAAGTACGAGCTTTCACTTGGGCATTAGCACAACGAAAAATAAATGCAGCAGATATTACTCAAAGGACGCATGCAAATATGAGTTTCTCTTTCCCCATCTTTATATGCCATGTAAAATTGAAGACAGCTGATCAATTATTCCTTTGCTGTCTCAGTAGCTTCTATGTTTTGGGCCAACTGTGAAAGAAAGCCAACGTTCATGGGCGATTCCAAGTCATTATGGATATCCACCTAAGGAGAAAGTTTCTGCTTTTGAAAAATAAAAGAAGCCTAAGATCCCCAGGAATTGTGCTGTCCTAGTCAATTTTTGGGTGATTCATCGAGGAAGAACAACTGGTTATTTAAAGAACAAATAGCAGAAAAAGTCAACTGTGTACAAGATAAAATTCATTTTAGTTGCTTTTTTATGGGCTTCAATTTCTCTGGAATTTGGTTGTACCTTTTTTCATTAATTCACGCCAATTGGGGAAGGGTAATGGGCTAGCCAATAGACCAAGAAGATCGGTTTAGAAGCAAGGGCACATAACTTTTTTTGTACAACAATACTTATAAGTTTTAGCGTGATTTTATATAGTTTTATGTGCCCCCTGCGGGATCCTTTTTTATTCTATGACATCTTGTTGACTTTGTAATTTATTTCCTCTAAAGATAGGCTAAAAGAACTAGTCTTCTATAACTCTTCTTGCATGGTGTTTTCTGGAGTTTCAAAAAAAAAAAAAAATTAACGAAACCAAAATTTGTTTTTCATTTACGTGAATTGGGTTCAAATAAACCTAATTTTTTTTCATAAGAAACCATAAATTGAATTAGATGAAAACCATACAAAAGAAGACAAGCAATCCACAAAAGAAGGATAAGCCTGAATAGTCAAAGCTATACTTCAGATTTTCAGTCAATCCTATACATTTGAAAACCCAAAGACGCTCCAAATCAACATGTAATACCCAAAACTCCTTCCCAATTCAAATGAATAAAAAAGAAAGGGGAATCACGAAACTCTTTCATCGCTGACGCCCAGAGAGAAGCTAAAAGCCAAACTCTGTCCCATAAAGATTGAATGTTTTTCTCTGTATAATCTTCAAACAATCTTCCATTCCTTTCAATCCAAATTACCCAAAAAATTTGCCAAAATGGCACACTTCCACAATACGCAAGAACTCTTAAGAATAATGAGGAGGCTGGAATGACCCAAAAGACTTTAGCTGGCTGAAATAATTTGAGCCACAAACCCAAAGCTAACGGGCAGTGAAGAAACAAGTGGTCAATGTTTTCTAAACTGTCTTTACACATAACACACCAAGAGGGACTCAAATACATCTTAGGAAACCTTTGTTGAATAATCTCAGCTGTGTTGATTCTGTCTTGCGCTAAGGCCCAAGCAAAAACTTAAACAATACAAGGAACTTTGGCCTTCCAAATAGGATCAACCAGCAGAAGGTCAGGGATACAATGATCATTAATCATCCAAGAGAAAAAGAATTTACAAGAGAAAGACCCTGAGGAATCAAGTTTCCAAACCCTTCTATCTTTTTCAAGATCACTAATGGAAACATTGTCAATACTAGACAAGAGAAGGGAGAGATCCAGAATTTTTAGTTCCTTAAGAAATCCAAATTCCAGCTCCAATTATGAGAGGAGGCAGAAACAACTCTTGATTTGACTGAAACATTGTGGGAATTTGTTAATCTATAGAGGCAAGGATATAATTAATATAAAGAGGAGTCATGTAGCCAAGTATCTTCCCAAAAATGTATCTTCGATCCCCACATCAAAATTTGAATGAGGAAGAAGACTTGGGTAAACTTTGGAAATTGATTTCCAAGGGCTTCTTGAAGATCCACTAGATATAAATTTAGAATCTCAACCATTACTATGAAGACCGTAGTTACTCTTGATAATAGCATACCATAAAGAGTTCACATAAATATACTTGGCTACATCGGAAAAAAAACCTAATTGTTCACATAAATATAGAAAACAAATATATCTATACCATATTTTTGTAAAGTATACAAAAGGCGAACAAGGAGTACTCAAAACCATAACAGGCATCATAGGAAGAGACCAAAATAACTTCATAAATTATGGACTACACAGCTCTTAATCCATTACTCTTCTTTTTGGCTCCAAGGACTTCAAGATGTCATGTAATTAATTTATTTGTATATCTTTCTCCAGGTATTCAGTCTGCATGAAAACTACAATAGAACCTACTTCAGATCACCAAATTCAGAAACTTATCAACCAAAAAAAATCCTAATTTCATCCTATAAGTTCAAATCAAAATTCCCTAATATTTTTTAGCGTCCTAGAAAAGGCCCACATCCTCAGGTTTACTCCAAGCTGTACTACATCAACTAGTAACTTACTTTAAGATTCTAATATGTACAAAATCAAGAAAGAAAAACACGATATACCATAAGGCATCATCATTAGTCAATAATTTCATTCAGTATGCCAAGCAGCTAAAACATCGGCAGCAATGGTAAACGAGAGTGAGAAAATGTGAGGCCTTCTTCCCTAAGAAGTGAAATCATGCACTAGGCTTATTTATGAAATTGAAATATTTTTTCAATACACTAACATATTTCTTTAAAAACAGAAGCACTCATGTAGACAACATAAACACCTATATATCCTACTTTTTCATTCCATTTTGGGACTTGCTTAGCAGCAACTTAAAAACTTTTAAAGTATTAGAGCTTACATTCTACGCAATTGCTCATCCACTGGTCTAGCATAGGAAAGTTGTTGAGTCCTTGAACCTTGATAGGATAATTCTCGACCAGTTGGTCTCACTACCTGTCATACACAGCATAGCAAATAGATAGAATTATTTATTAATATTGTATGGACTAAAGGAATGACAACTAATAGAGTATGGATCTACTTCTAAGAGGCTGTTATCTGTGTCAGAGCAGAAGACAATAGGAAATTGACAGCACACAACCAAGAAGATACAATGGACTGCGCAATTGTTACTAATATGATTAGCACTGTCTTACCTTTGTTACATCATAGTTGGCGAAGGTCTTCTTTTTGACAGAAGGCCACTCCAGTGTATCATCTTGTGCACCATGGCCCCAACCATTAACTTGATATGTTTGCTTTTCGTTCGATTCATTGATCTTCTGTTGCACTGCTGGCTGCAACTTCTCCAGCTCACTCAAGGCAATCAATAATTTCTGCAAGAAGAATCAAATAGTACCCAAACCTCGCTACGCTTTATCAATTCATATGGGAGAATAGAAAAGAAAACAAAAGGTACCTTTTTTAGATACACCTTTTTGTTTTGTTGAGAAGCTCTATAATCACGATGGCATGGAATTGTCTCTGAGACCAAACTGAAGCCCAAAAAAAAAAAAAACTGTTTCAGTAATTTTTTTTTTTTTTTAAGAAATGAAAAGTATATTGATAAAAGGAAGGAATTACAACTGTGGACCAAGTGCAACCCTAAATCAATAGCCCCCAGCTCAAGGTGTCAATCTATACAAAAGATTTTTAAAATAATAAAATTAAATAAAATTAAAAAGAAAGAAAGAAAGAAAGAAAGCCATGCAAACTAAGACCACAACATCCATATCCCAAAGCAAAGTTAAATAGGAGACAGAAAATTCAAACCAGAACTCCCTCCCAATTTAAGTGAATAAACAAAAAGTCTGTTTCACTAACATTCTAGCAATACATGAGAAATAAATTATAATCAACTACTTCCAATTCCGTAAGATAGAATGCTGATATTTGATAATCTATGAAACAAGGTGAAGCAGGATCAACCTTAACTATTCTTCCTTACCTTGAAAACCTTAGAAGCATAACATACAAATCTATGACATTCTTTTCTGCTCGGAAGATGTCGGCCTACAATGTAATTGGCATATTAGAAGCTGATAAATTAATCGGGAAAAGGTGGAAGAATTACTTATTAATCATTCAATGAACAATAATGCACTAGTACAGAACCATTAATAAAAGAAGAATCAGCCAACTATACAACTGAAAAAAAAAAAAAAAACAACACATAAAATCGTATATCAACAGGTTAGATAAACACAACACGTAAAAATTTAATCGATCAAGTATTAAAACGTCAAAACGCATCGTATAGTCTATTACAAACAATACTGGATCAAACTCTAGCTCTAACTCACGGTATCTCTACAATTGAAATAACTGCTCATCATAATCCTTATCAAAGAAATGTGAAAACGACATCGTGTTACTATAATTTCACAATTGACAGAAATAACGCAGCAAAATTCACCAAACAGAAAGGATACTTGAGGCAAGACCTGTTTGAGGATGTTATCAGCGATCCGGTAGTAGTATCGGAGGGAGATACGGTTATCGACGTCGAGTTTCTGAGCACTGGCGGCGATGTTTATTCTCTCTGAAGAAGACCTCATGATTTTGATATTGCTTTGTTGTTGATTTTCTGGTCAGCCAAACAACATCTGTGGTTGGATCGGAGGTTCTAGGTTTGGCCACGGGAGGAAGTGTCAGAGCGGAGCGGTTAGAGGTTCGTTTCGTGGTCGTCGATAGCGTCTGAGGGCATGATAGGAACGAGGAAAGTTATTTTGCCTGGGAATGAAGGGCAAATATGGAATTATAAGAATTTGTTTGCCTGCTCGGAAATTCATTCTCCATTTTTATTCTTTATTATTATTATTATTTTTGGTTATGTTAGTTGGGTGTTGCGGGCTACTTGTTGAGGACGTTCTTTATGGAGCTGGGCCGGTATGGATACTGGACCAGTAATACAAAAAATAAATTTAAAAAATAAAAATAAAAAATTATTTTATTCAGTTTCTACTATTTACCTTTCCAATCCTACTTTTATTTTGATTTTGATTTATAATTTTTCCCTTCTTCTATCACCATTTTTTCGCTGCCCTTGCCTTTCTTCTTTCAGGCTTCATTCTCTAGTTGGCTTCCCGCAAATCCAAATCAAAACGTGTAAATCTTCCTCTAGGCCCTCCTAGTTGGCCTATTGTTGGAAACCTCTTTGAATTCTCTACTTCTACAAACCTTATCTAAATATATTGAAGACCTGCTTCCCAAATATGATCCCATACAAACAGTGTGGGGTCCTTGATAGATTGTATTAAGCCCCTTCGCATAAGTTGTACATATGGACAGGTTTGATGAGGTCGTGATCCTCCATCCCAATGGCCTTCATTCATTTTTCGCTTGACTGTTGAGATAGGCTAAATCTAGGCCACTATTCCTTATCGAACCATGCCGGTCTATAACAAACATTTAAATATTTTCACAACATTAAGAACCTTTTGTGTGTTCGGGCTGGTTATAAAAAACGTTGAAGAATATAGCTTTATACTCAAAGTAACTACACGATGAAGCAAATGATTGAAGAGCAAAGTTGAAGAAAATGATGAAGCTATTTGGGTGCTAAAGAATATTCATTTTGTTGTGTCTTGTATAGTTATATAGGTAAGGTAAATTGGGTACAATGAAAAACTTAATTTTATATTAAAAGGGTATTTTAGGAACTAAATGGGGTCTAATGAGATGAATATAGGGGTTTAAAATTTTTATTTTAAGTGTATTTAGAAGTGGGGACTAAAGAGATAAAAAGTGAGGGATGAATAGAATAACTCAAAAATAAAAATTGGAGTACAGTTGGGTCTTCACGATCCTGTATCAAGGTTCAAAAACAACACACTTTAGTTATCGGATCATAGCATTGAATACGAAATATGAGGAATCTAATTTTAAGAGAGAAAAAAATGAAAAGTAAAGTTGAGATAACTATGAATTGCAAGTTTTGATAGAGTTCGATGGTACAACATAAAGTTATTGGTTAAGGAATAATGGGATAAAAATAGATCGTTGGATTAGATCAATAATCTATAATAATTAAAATAAAATAAATTAATTAAAAGTTTTTCAATTAAACAATGGGTTAAATAAATAAGTATAGTTTGATTTGAAGACATCTTTCCGTAATTAAATTAAAATTACATTTACTACCTCAAATAAAAAAGTCAATCGTAATTTTTAAATAATCTTCACATTATTTTCACAACCTCGTAATCCTTTCAAAACCTAGAAGAAAACAATAAAACTCTAATTCAGGCAAAAGGAATTCTTACGAGTCAATTACCCATTCAAGAAGTCTAAAGTTCAAAGTTAATTAATATGAAGCTGGACAGAGAACCAAAAGTCGGCCCGGCAGTTATTGGAACGGGTAAGTTCTGCTTAATTTTTTTTCTTAGTTGTGTGAATTATTTGTTTTTTTTTTTCATGTAAGTTCCACAAAATTTAGCATGTTGTGTCTTGATTATGCGAATGGTATTGTTTTTCGATATTATTAGTTATGTAGTAATCAAAGAATTTATAATTTGTGAGATGAAGTGTTTATGGTGTTTTGTTGGATGGATTGATTATTACTATTTTTTTTATAGTTTTAATTAAACTTATTATCATGTACATATTGCTGGTAGGCTCTTCACTTAAATATTTACTACATCTAGGTTTTTCACTTCAATATATGTGACATTGTGGTAAGTATTAGCATCTATCACTTATTTATTTGTTTGTGAATTTGTGTGAATATGATGGTTTAATTGCTTAAAACGTTCGAGATGTTATTATTATAGGACTATTAAAAATTGTGAAATTAAATAATATTAATTAAATATTTTAAACATTATTCTATAAATTAATTTATATAGATATACCATGATATTACTTGTGACAATTGTAAATATTGCCTTTTAGTTTTAAATTTAAATAATATTATGCCTTCATTTAGCATTGAGATTTTGTTTATAGTATTTATTTTCAAGGAGTTTTATTTTAGTTATTGTAGCTTATAAGTTTTGATACATATTGTGCTAGTCACGTCTTAGGTTTTTGTGTTAGTAATGAATATCTGGATTTAGAATTTTTTTTTAATATTTCTTAGGTTTAATTTATTTTTTATTTATAATATGATAATTATGTAAACAATGTAAATTTTAATTTTAGAGAACGGTTTATAATTTTGTTTGTTTGTGTATTTTGAGTTTTAATTTTCAAAATTTTGAAACAATATGTGGTTAGTTTTATTTTATTTTTTTTTAAATTTGAAAATGATCGTGGTTGATATTAATGCATTGGTAAATATGCATTTTCTAGAAAAATAGAATTTTGAAAACATAAACAAAAAACACCTAACAAGTTTGTTCAAAAATTTTAGATTGGGATTTTTTAATGGTTGCCAATTACATAAAAAAAAAAAAACAAGTGATATGAAAGTTATATATAGTCATTAATTTGCACATGTATTTCATGATAAGTTTTGTAACATGTTTTGTTTAGTATTTTAGTTTTTTTTTAATAGCTGTTAATATTTATCATAGTTAAGGGGATGGACATGAGAGGGAAACATAGAAGAAGCAATTGTGAAGTTGATGAAACAATAGTGAAACCAAATATGAGGAGAGGAAATCCTTGGTTAAACTTTTGGTAAGTTTGTGTTTTACTTAATTATGTTTGAGGATGTTTAACATATATTGATAGATTTAAGTTGAATGTGGTGTGTTATGTATAATATTTAATGTGAAGTAGTGAAATTGACTTTCGAGTAGTGAAATTGGGTTTGGAGAATTGAAAGAAAAGGGTTAGAGATGTGATAAAAAAAAATTAAGTAATATATTTTTAATAATTTTTTTATTGGTATAACGTCTTATTAATGAAGGTGTATATGGAAATTTGGTTCTTTCTTTTTAGGGATGATCATCATCTAATTCTATATTAGCTATACTTAGAATTAGGAATGAAACAAGACTTGATTGGACTCTAACTGGTTACCTTTATTTCCTAGTTTAATGGAGTGTTATTCTCAGTAAATAGTATTAGTGTCCAAATTGTTATTAGACTCTTTGTATATATATTGCCATGACTTTATAAGCTTTGACATATGAAATAATTGAATAAAAATGATCCCATTGCAACATGGTTTCAAAGCATGATTTGAACTATTGAAATTCTAGGATTTTTCTTTGATATGATGAAATATGGGATGGCCAACAAGAAGGAAAACTCTACCCTGGGGTTACATTGAATTCAGGAGTTGTTGTCACCAATCTTTTCAACGGACTAGAAGCGTCTATTCGTCCCATCACAAATGGTCCTAGTTCATTATGCTCTTTATTTGTGAGAAAGGAAAGGAAAGCAAAATTATCTCACAAGTGTGGTGGCTCTTCCACAAGAGAAGGATCATAAATTCAAGACATGGAAGCTGAAAATAGCACGGCAATGTCATGATTAATCAATTCCATAAGCAATGAAATAGGTGAATATTACATGTATTACAAAATGGCTGAAGAGATATGGGATGTAACAAAAGAATGATACTCCAATAAGGAAAATACATAAGAGATTTTCGAAATCAATGACATTCTTCATTATCTTAGACAAGGTGAACTCTTGTAGCCAACTATTATAATTTATTATCTCGTCATTGGCAACAACTTGTATTTTTGAAGAAGTTGAATGGCATTTTGCTGATAATATCAAATTATACGAGAAAATTATTACAAAAGAGCGGGTCTACAAATTCTTACGTAGTTTTAATAAGAACATTGACGAAGTTCAAGGAAGAATACTTAGTTCTAAGCCTTTATCTAGTATCCAAGAAGCATTCTCAGAGGTTAAACAAAAGGAAAGCAAGAAGAATTTGATGTTGGGATCTCAAAACACCACCCTTGCCACAAACAATTATGCATTAGTTGTTCAACGATGTTAGTTTTATAACACCAATAACGAAAATCAGCAAAGAAGAGGAAGGTTATGATGTGACTATTATAAAACCCTTGGACATACGTAGGAGACTTGCTGGAAAATCCATGGAAAGCCTGCTGATTAGAAGCCTTTATTTCTCATAGAAAAAAATAGCCAAGGAAATGATTCAAGGAAGATGACTGGCCATGCTAGGATATATGCGAGACTTTTGTCACGAGCTTGGAGTTTAGCGCAGCTTGCTCGTGCGGCACTTAGACAACTTGAACCCGAAGTTGCTAAGTAAGCCTTGCGGATAGCTTGCTTCGCTTAAGGAAGAAGCTTGTGGATCGTTGAGCTTAAGAACTCGAAGGCAACAAGGAGAAGAGTAGGAAGAATGAAGGCAAGTATTGCTTACTCAAAGAATGCTTTGTATTACGATTGAGAGCTTTACAATGCTTGAAATGCTTACAAATGCTTGGATTCAATAAATGTGTGGATTAGCTTGGATATGTTACAAATGAGCCTTGGAGGGGTTTTTATAGTAAGTCACCTCCTCCATAACGGCTAGTTTCTAACGGCTATATAACGGCTAGTTTCCTAACGGCTAGTTTCTAACGGCTATATAACGGCTAGTTTCCTAGCGGCTATATAACGGCTAGTTCCTAACGGCTATATAACGGCTAGTTCCCAACGGCTATATTTGACCATCTAGAATCTCTAGATATTTACATTAATGCCACTAGCTAGAATTTTAGAATATGGGCTTGGATTAGGCCAAGCCTTGTGTAATTGGGCCAATTCTAGCAAGTGATTTGGCGGGCTGTAACATTCTCCCCCACCTGATTTCGCAACGTCCCCGTTGCGTCCTTGAGGATGCATCCTTGGTTGTGGGCGAGGGGTCTTATGTTGATGCTTCCCTTTTCCGCGCTTGCGTGATCTCTTGGTTGCCTTCGCGGTCTTGGGAGGCGTCTTTCGATGAGACGCCATAGATGGAGGTTCGGTGTCGATCTCTACCTCGTTTTGATAAACCCCTTGTCTTGGCGATTGTCTTTCCGATGCACTTTGGGCCATAACATCTTTGTTTTTGTCAAGGATGGGCAAAATTTGTGAGCTCTTAGTAACAACGATGTTCTCCCCATCGTCGAGCTCCTGAACAGGAGTGAGGAGGTTCGGATCTTCCTTGATTCCTTGTTCGAATTGAAGTGCGGACATCTTCTTCTCGACCTTAGCTACACGTTCTATACCAACCGTGCATGAATGTCCCCCATCGAGGATGCTAAGGGAGTTAGAAGATGGTATAGGAAAGGCATGGACTTGGTCGAAGAATTCCATACCGAGCACTACTTGGAAATCATCCATAGGAACAATGGAGAAATCGAGCTTACCATTCCACGTGCCAAGTTGGACGGATGTGGCTTTGGACACCCCCACAATGGCTCTGGCAGCTGAATTTATGGCTTTGATGGCACCACCTCCCTTGGTGTATTTGAGACCTAACCATTTAGCCTCTTATTCGGAAATGAAATTGTGCGTGGCTCCTGTGTCGAGCATCGCACGCACATCTTTGCCGTTAATGGTGGCACTCACATACATTAAACCCTTCTTAGCAAGTGTGGTTTTCTTGAGTGCACCAATGATATGAAGGGAACCCATTTCCGCTTGCGACTCCTCGTCATGGACACCCCCATCTTGAGTGACAAGAGCATTGAGGGCCTTCCTCTTTGGGCAATCACGAACCCAATGAGGACCATCACAGATGAAGCAAGGGCTTTTAGGTTTGGGGCATCAAACTTACCTCTATTGGGTGTGTTTCGTTTGTCCCCTCCGAATGTTTTGCGTTCGCCACTTTCCTTACGAGGATGATGCTGCTCTTCCCTTTCTTTCTCGTGGTTGGGCTTCCTCTCCTTAAATTGGGTAGAGTAATCCACAAGAGATTCGGCTACGACTATAGCATCATCGAGATTTTGCACGTTGCGCCTCTCTAGTTCAATTCTTGCCCAATCTTTGAGCCCATCAAGAAAATAGAAGAGAGAGTCTTTTTCGGACATGTCCTCAATTTCAAGAATTATAGTGGTGAATTCTTTGATATACTCACGGATTGTGCCGCTTTGCTTCAATCGGCGGAGACGACCTCTTGCCTCCTTCTCGGCATTGCTTGGAGAGAAATGCTTCCTAAGTTCTCTCTTGAAATCCTCCCATGTGCGGAGGGAACTGATGCCTTTGCCCACGTCGCTATGCTTTCGACGCCACCAAAGTTGGGCTGCATCACGTAGAAATGTGGGCGCAACACCGATCCTCGAAGCATCATCGTGGGCACATTTAGCTTCGAAGTATTGTTCCAAGCCAAAGAGGAAGTTTTCCACTTCCGTTGCATTGCGGGTGCCATGGTACGTGGGGGGAATAGGTACTTGCATATTTATCAACGCGTTACCGCTTGTGTAGGAAGGGCTAGCGCGCTCGCATTGGTGCTTCTCCCATTCCGTGCGAGTTTCCTCTACTTCGGCACGGAGTCCTCGCAACTCATGTTCCACAAAGACCCGCAAGCTTGTGAGCTCTCGTGTAATGTTACGAAGCTCCTTCTCATAAGCCTTACTAAACTCGTTGATGTTGGACTTTGTGGCTTGGGTGATCTCTCCATATTCCGTCTCTAGACCTTCGAGACGTATGGAGAGCTCTTCGATCGCATTGTCCATCCCCGAGATAGTCTGTTCAAGATTTGCAACACGAGGCTCCAAGACTTCCGTAAGTGGAGCTTTAGCCTTACCACGCTTTCCTTGTAGGCGTGGTTGTGGAGAGTTTGTTCCTCTCGACCACGGACTTGCTCCTCGATGTTCAACTCCATGTCGGATGCCATTTGTTCTTTAAGCTCGAACCGTGCTCTGATACCAACTGTCACGAGCTTGGAGTTTAGCGCAGCTTGCTCGTGCGGCACTTAGACAACTTGAACCCGAAGTTGCTAAGTAAGCCTTGCGGATAGCTTGCTTCGCTTAAGGAAGAAGCTTGTGGACCGTTGAGCTTAAGAACTCGAAGGCAATAAGGAGAAGAGAAGGAAGAATGAAGGCAAGTATTGCTTACTCAAAGAATGCTTTGTATTACGATTGAGAGCTTTACAATGCTTGAAATGCTTACAAATGCTTGGATTCAATAAATGTGTGGATTAGCTTGGATATGTTACAAATGAGCCTTGGAGGGGTTTTTATAGTAAGTCACCTCCTCCATAACGGCTAGTTTCTAACGGCTATATAACGGCTAGTTTCCTAACGGCTATATAACGGCTAGTTTCCTAACGGCTATATAACGGCTAGTTCCTAACGGCTATATAACGGCTAGTTCCCAACGGCTATATTTGACCATCTAGAATCTCTAGATATTTACATTAATGCCACTAGCTAGAATTTTAGAATATGGGCTTGGATTAGGCCAAGCCTTGTGTAATTGGGCCAACTCTAGCAAGTGATTTGGCGGGCTGTAACACTTTACCCTCTTAAAGTGGATGATCCTGATAGACAATCTCAGAATGGGTTGTTGAAAGGAAAAGTTAACATATAATGGAAGTTGCTAGATCCCTTATGTTGTCCACACACGTCCCAAAGCTTTTTTGGAAAGAAGTTGTCCTTATTGCAGCATACCTTATCAACCAAATGCCATTTAGAGTTTTAAAATTCCAACCCCTTGCCAAATACTTCTTGCATCATATCCAACCACCCAAATTATATCTTCCATTCCTATCAAAATACTCAGGTGTGTTCATACATACCAACAAAACAAGAGCAAGTTAGACCCAAAATCTATTAAGTGTATATTCTTGGTATACTCACAAAATCAAAAAGGGTATAAATGCTATTCAACAACAATAAGGAAAATTTATAACTCCATGGATGTTTCCTTCTTTGAGAATCAGTCGTTTTATCCCAAATCTGCTATTCAAGAGGAGAATCCAATCACAAAGGAATATCATTTTTGGAAAACAACATCTCTACTTCCCAGCCATATTTTCAACACCAAGAAGCATCTGTGCACTTACCACCTAAACCACCAGTAGCTAAACCTCCAGTAGCCAAAACACCAAATTCACCTTATGCTTCTCGACTTCAAATCCAGCAAGCCAATTTCTCTCCAAATCCAAGAACCACAAAGGAGGAACATATGAACGGATTGTCTAATTATGGAGACGAAGAACTCAAAAAGATTTAGAGCATCATGCACCTCTCAAGCAAAATTAGAAATATAATCCAAGTTTAGAGCCATTTGAAATTCAATTTCGTAATTCTATTACTGAATCTGTTCTATGGAGGTTTTTCGTTATCTTCATCAACCAATTGCTTCAGAAAGTTGTGAGGTCTTGTACCTAACATTCAATTCATAATTTTCTCTCTTATAAAGGACTATCCTCTTGTTTTCATGCTTTTAGTACTAAATTAACTAACATATAGATTCCTACCAATATACAAGAAGCTCTCAACTAATCAAAATGGAAGAAAGCTATATTTGAGGAAATACAAACTTTAAAAAAGAATCAAACTTGGGAAATTTCAGATTTACCCAAAGGAAAAAAATCATGTTGGTTGCAAATGAATTGTTATAGTCAAAACTAATACAGATGGCAATTTAGACAGATTCAAAACCCTACTCATTGCAAAAGAATTCACTCAATCCTATGAAATTGATTACGAGGAAACATTTACCCTGCTAACCAGCCTTAATTCCATACAAGTTTTGCTATCATTAATAGCAAATCTTGATTGGTCACTTTTTCAGCTTGATGTCAAAAATGCAATTCTAAATGAAGATTTAGAAGGAGAAGTCTATATGGAGATTCGACCAGGGTTTGAAACATAAGAAAATACCAATAAAGTCTAAAAACTTTAGACGTCATTATATGGTCTCAAATAATCTCCTCAGGCATGGTTTGATAAATTTACAAAAGTAGTAAAGAAACATGGTTTCTTATAATGTCAATCAGACCATACCTGCATGTTTGTCAAACATTCCCCTGAAGGAAAAATGACTATCCTCAGTGTATATGTTGATGATATTTTTCTTACTAGGGATTGTGTGAGAGAAATTGAGAGACTTTTTGCTCAAGAATTTGAAGTTAAAGACCTAGGACACCTTGAATCCTTCTTTTGCATGGAAGTAGATCAATCAAGAAAATGCATTTCTATTTTCCAACAAAAGTATGTACTTGACTTACTGAAGAAACAGTATGCTTGGTGTAAATGTAACATCTTAAATTTTATAATATACATTGTGTGTCATATATTATGAATATATGTATATTAATATGTGTTAATGTATATGTGATTTATTTAAATTAGAGTGTAAATAATGAAAGAGTGATGGGCTTAATGATAATAAAAAAGGAAGAGAGAACTAAATGGCAATTTAGCCTAATGTTTGTCTATAAAAGGGGGGAGTTCTAGAATTCTTTCATTTTTCCTCCTTGCTTACACGTTCCCAGCTCTTCACTCTCTCAAAAATTTTCACACAAACCACCAAGAACTCAAGGAAAGGAAGGAGAAGAAAGGAAGAAGTGGTAAGAACTCATCTCTTCTTTAGAATTCTTGTTTTATTGTTTATATATTTGCAAGAATTCCTTTGGCTTGTGATGTGAGTATGAGAATTGTTGTTTGGTATGCTGGAAATTGTGTGGAAATGTGAATTTGAATGAGATTTGAAGGTATCTAAGTAAGGGGATGAGGATACAAAGCTAGAAATGAGAGTTTAGTTCAAATCCTGTAGTGTTTTTACTCTTAACAGTGTATATTCCAAAAATTTCTAAAAATTAGAAAAAAGTTTTCTGGTTCTGAAAATTTTACTGATGAAAATAGACATGTCCAAGAGTGTATAGAAATTGGATTCACTTAAAAATTCGAAGTATGTGAATTTTAGTGAATTTTTGAACTTTTGGTATAGAATTGCACATTTCCCCTGTCTTAGAACAGAGTAGGGGAAAACAATTTTAGTTGAAGGTCCAAATATTTGTAGAATTATCTTATTTTTTGGTATGTAAGTCATTTTATTGTCAGATATGAGACTGTAAATTTTTACTGAGATTGAAGCTCTGTATGAATTGTTATGAATTTTTAAAATTGGCTTAATAAAACTGGAATTTTTAGTTTCCAAAACAGGGCAGTTAGAAATAATTGAGTTTGAATTACTTAAACCCCTTGAAAAGCCATGATTTTTGGTATGGAGTTATATATATGTGTTATATACCAGTCTGTAAATTTTTGTAGCCAATTGAGTAGGATTGCAATTCCTACAAATTTTTAAGTATGTACTGCTCAGTGAAATGAATGCATTGGCAGAATTGTTGAGTTAATGAATTGAGTTATTTTGAGTGGGCGTATGACCTTATTTGGCTCTAAAAATTTTAAGGAGACATGTTATATGAGTGTAAAAGTTGTCTATGCAATTGTGTGGATTTTAGAATAAACAATTATTTGTTATAAATTGTTTGATGGAGTATGTATAGAAATAGAGCCAAAAAGAGTAATTATTTCACCAATGTGTATGGTGACCTTAAAGAGATTTTGTTTTGTTTTAGGTTAAAAACAAGCATCGACAACAGAGCTGTATAAGGTAAGTAAGTTAACTGTTCTAAAGCCACAATGAATTGTATTCTACTGTATACTATATCATGTAATATGATATTGTTAAATGTTAACACTATAATGTTTGAACTGTGATTGTTTTGGAAGCCCAATATAGAGCTTCTCTTATGTGACTGAATGTGAATTGTAATATGTGATTGGCATACCAAACTTAGGAAACTTAGCTCTCATGGCTTGAGGGGAGGTCTAGACCATGTGTTTCTCTATATGGGATTTGGTAGCATGGGCCTAGTATCGTCCGGATTGTCAGACTGGCCTTGAGCTATTTCAAGTGTAAGCATTTATGTGTATCTGTACTGTTCCGTGTGCCAGGATAGAGTCCAGTAGGACTATATGGCTATCACTTTTAGGTGATGGCGGATTCGTGCAATGTGAGAATGTGATAAATACTTACTACGACGATGCCTTGACTACGGATGCCGCCAATAGGTGGCTATATGATATGGGCCCATATGTGTAATATGACTGTGATATGATAAGTCCTACATTGGTTAGAGAGTACTATTCCTAAGTATCTGTGACTGTACTGTGAAAGCTTTCGAATTTTGTGATATGGACATGGTATGTGTCATTGGTACAGTACTGAATATTGTATGTGAGTCCTTATTGTGCATTGAAATGTGTATATGTGTATGAATATCCATATGAATAATGTAGTTAGCTTAAGGAACCTTATGTGTGAAAGATTTATGTGTTTATGAATGCACATGAGGATGTGATGAATTGAGAAAGTGAATATAAAGTGAACTTACTTATGTGATAATGGATGAGAATGTGTAATTGCCATAGACAGGAAATGGTGGAAATAAAAGAATTATGATTAGCAAGTGAGAAAATGGCCTAAGAAGTTGGCCAATTATACAGATTTACTGGCACAGGAGCACAACCCCTGCAAAGAGATTTCTGCTGTGTAACTTCTTCAACAAGTCACTTAAGGCCTGAATAATAAGAAGTGAACAGTATCTGTAAATAGTATCCGTTCTGTAACTAATCTGTACTGTTAATAAACACTGTATTACATCCATTAAGCTTACTTACTGAGTTTTACTCACTAAATTTATTGTGTGCCTCAGGTGACCAGTAGACTGAGTGCTAGATGGAGGACTTTTGGCAATATTGACGGAGTTTCCTTGACAACCACAGACCGCTGCCTTATATTAACATTACCATACTATAGAAATTCTTTTGATTTTAAATGTACATATATATATAGTGAAATGTTGTGGTTGTGACTAGAAACTCTGCATTTGATAATACTCAATATAATTTTTTAAAGAAATGACAGAGTTCACTATTAAATGACTGTTTTAATGTTACACCAGGTATGTATAGTATTAGATGTGACAGTAAACCTATAGATATTTCTATGGATTCAACAAGTTTGGGTTAAAAGAAGGCAGTCTAGCAATTGATAAAGGTAAATATCAACGACTTGTTGGGTGACTTATCTATCTTTCTCATACAAATTTGACATTGGGTTCACTATCAATATGGTAAGCCGTTTCACAAATAACCCTACTAGGAAACATTTAAGAGCAATATGCCGCATTTTACAATACTTGAAGAAAAGCCCTAGCAAGGGACTATTCTTTAAGAAATCAACAAACAAAGACATTGAACTTTTTTCAGATATTGACTGGTCGGATTTATAATGGATAGAAGATCTAATACTAGGTATTTTTCTTATGTCTAAGAGAACTTAGTAACATGTCGAAGTAAGAAACAGTCAAATATTGTGAGAAACAGCGGCAAAGCCTAGCTTAAAACTATAGCTCATGATATTTGTGAAAGAATGTGATTAAAAAGGTTACTAGGAGAACTAAAAGTTTATGTTGGAAAATCTATGAAGTTATTCCGTGATAACAAAGCTTCCATTAGTATTGCAAAGAATCTAGATTACCCTGATAGGACCAAGCATGTAGAAATTGATCGGCACTTTATAAAGGAAAATATATAAGAAGAAATCATAAGACTTGTTACACTCCTACGTGTTTGCAAACAGCAGATATACTTTAAAAAGGCTTTTTCAAAGATTACTTTTAAGAATTTAATTTCCAAGTAAAACATGATTGATATTTATTGCCTAGCTTGATAGGGTGTGTGGAAATCTAATTCTTTCTTTTCAGGGATAATTGTCATTTAATTCTACATTAGTTATGTTTAGAATTAGGAATAAGATAGGATTTGCTTTGATTAAATTGAATCCTCCACCTGGTTATCTATATTTCCTACTTTAGTAAAGTGTTATTTTTTGGTAATTAGTATTAGAGTCTAGATTTTTTTTTTGACTCTTTTTATAAATATATGGCCATGACTTTGTAAGCTTTAAAAATGAAATAATTGAATAAAAATCATCCCTTTTCAACAGTGTAATATTAATGTCTAACATATTTCTATAACACAATGCTAGGAACAAAAAAGGTTGGGTGAACTATGGTGCTCATTCTCTTTTGATAAGACCAGTAAATATAAATATCATGAAGTAAAGATGGAAATATCGTTCACAATAGTAAAGATGAAGAATCGATTAAATCGATTGAAGGGTGTGCACTAGTTAAAACTAGATGCATGCACCCCTAGGTGATTAGCAGGATTGGTTGATAAATTATCTAAAGAAAAAGAAAATTGATATCTATGAATTAGGATTTGGGAGTCTTTTACACATTAAAGCGTGCCATATAAGGTGAAGGTTGTGTAGCGGTTAGTTACTAGGTTTGATCCTTTCAATTCATGTATTGAATTACATGGTAAAATATTTATGATTACAACCAAGGAGATTGAGGATGTAATGGGGTTATTCAAGATGATAGGCATTAATTGAAGTTGATAGATGTTATAGATGACAATTTTCACATTATGAGAGATAGATGTTGTAATAAGCAAGGTCATATTTCTATAAAAAAGTTGGATGAGTATTTGAAAAGTGTAACAAAAGTTAGTGATGATTTCAAAATAAAATTTTTGTTGTTCACAATAGCACCTCTTATTTCACATAGATCACGTAATTATTTGACTTGTCACTACCATTTAGTTAAAGATACTAAATCTATAAGACCAAAAAGAAAATTGGGCATCTTGGACCTTAGATTGTCTGTAGATGGTATTGCATTTAAAAAAGGTCGCCAACAATATGTTAATAGTTGCATGTTTTTCCTATAAGAAAGTTGAAATAAATTTTCAAATCATTTTTAAATGTTATGATGTTTATATTGATATTTTATTTATGATGAATTATTATGTTATTGCTTTTTTTAAGCTTTTCTATCTCGACAAGGTGGTTTTACAAGAATCACTCGCTCCTTTTGTGTTGAAGGCCAATTGCACAAGATTTTTGAAGCATTATGATGGTTTTAGGAGTACAAATGTATCACAAATGTTTTTATTTTTTTGTATGAAAATATAATAAATGATATTGGTTACTATTATGTTAATATATATGTATCATATACAGGTTAAGCTTAGAAAAAGTGCGTTGGTAGAATCAACTGTATGTGAAAGGAAAGACAACAGTAACCAAAATGTCTCTAAAATGGAAACAAATTTTGCACAGAAATTGTCAAAAATTGATCAACAATTGAAGACCATAAAACATGATTTTAGTTTCTTAAATTACAATCTTGTTACAATGAAGAAAAATACATATTAACCTTTATAAATGTGATAAGTACTTTTGAACGTACTTTTGAACGTACTATTGTGTCACCTTTGTGGTCTTCAATTAAGCAAAAATTTAAGATTTTCTTTTCTAACCTCCAATTATCATCTATATAATGAGCAGTAAGACACATGTAATTAAAATTTTGCACAGAAGTCCATGTGTCTGTGGTAGGGCAAATCCTTTGACGACCTCTAACAAAAAATTCTTTCAAAGCTTGCTTTTCCTTTTTATATAGTTGCAAGGAGTCACGTGCAACTGTACCACGTGAAGGAACTTGAAATCTAGGTTCAAGCACTTTACGCATCTCCTTAAACCCCTCACCTTCAACAACTCTAAATGGAAACTCATCAATTATGATAAATTTGGCAATTGCTTCCCTACATGCTTCGGCATTATAACTTGAGGCAACAAGTTTACCTGCCTTCTCCCCATTTTTACTAGGCTCATAAGATAAGATTTTTTGTTTCTTGTCTCTTAAGCCAGTAAATTTTGGACATTTTTCTTTTATGTGAATCAACAAATTTGAGGTTCCATTTTTTTAGACCCACAAGCATATTCTTTATTACAATGTCGACATTTGGCCCTAGGCTTATCTGGATCAGTACCTATTTTTATAAAATATTCCCATACCATTGAAGAGGGTTTACTAGGTTTTCTCTTACTCATAAGCAATTCTTCAGACATAGGAATTATTGGAGTATTATCATCAATAAGCATACCTTCGATGGTCTGAATATTGTTTGTTGTCATTGGAGTCATCAAACCTTTCCCTTTATCCATTGGAGTGGACATCTATATTACAAAAAGCGAAAAAAAAAACTAGTTAGAAACAAAATCAACTACCTTCAATGTTTCTAAATGTATGTAATTTTGTTAATTACAAGAAAAAAACATTAAAAAAATGAATTAACATTTTAGATTAACTAGTTACATAAAAAGAAGAAGTTCCGTTCATGATTTTGTTTTGTCTTGTTCTTACTTGCCTAACATGCAATTGAATAAAGAAAAAAAAATTAGAAAGAATGATGATTATTAATTTATTATTATTAAAAGGTGATACCACAAATGCAAAGTAGTGTAAGCCTTATAAAGTTGTGCAAGTGGTGTCTTCTCTTTACCATATTTGACACCCTTTTTCGCCCTTGGAAAGATTACTGGACATATATTAGTTTCAAAGTGGAGAGACTTATGGACAAAACAAATTAGTAGTCAACTAAAACATTGATTTTAATAATGATTTTAATAATCATGATGACCAACATCTCTTTTTGTTCCTGCATGGCACTCTTGCACTCCACCCTCATGCATAACTTACTAGTTACTAGCATGGCAATGTCAGTTACGCTTTTTAAGAATAAAAAAAATAATCACAAACTTTTCAAGAGTATACAGTAACTTTCACACTCAGTAACATTGTCTGAAAAGTGAAAGACATGAATCAAATAGATTGATTGCTATATATCATTTATTAATAAAAAATAATTCATTATAAAATTTCTTTATTCTAGATATTGATTTGGATGAGTGGGACATTTATGCATACAAAAGTAAAATTTTGGAAAATGTATGAGAAACACACCTTTTTCATTTGAATCTTTGATTTGTTGACAAGAAGAAGAATAAGAGACGGCACTACGACTGTGAAAGAGAAACCAAGAAGGTGTAAATTACTTTATTTATTCATTTGAATCTTTGACTTGTTGATAAGAAGAGGAATAAGAGACGGCACTGTGCAGTGCGGCTGTGAAAGAGAAACAAAGAAAAGAAGGTGTAAATTACTTTATTTAGGGTTAAATATAATTTATTATGTTAAAATTATAAATTTATAATGGGTTGGGTTATTTTTAATTTTTATATTATATAGTTTATTTTATTACCTACTATATGGATTGGATCGGTTTATAAGAGATTTTTATAATAGGATCCGTTATCCGATTCAATTAAGTCGGTTTTCAAAAATTTCAATCCAATCCAATCCATCGATTGATCAAATCCAAATAAAATTGGATCGGTTTGGATTGGATCGATCGGTTTGAGCGGATTGGATTGGATTTTGAACACCCCTATAAATAGATGCCAAAAGAAATAAAATAATATAGAACTTTTAAATAACATTCCTCTCATCATATACTCAATCACTTGCTAAATTTATTCTCTAAACAAATCATAAATTGCATG
The DNA here is from genome assembly GCA_013180625.2 of Boswellia sacra. Classification (NCBI taxonomy): domain Eukaryota; kingdom Viridiplantae; phylum Streptophyta; class Magnoliopsida; order Sapindales; family Burseraceae; genus Boswellia; species Boswellia sacra. Next base: position 89,091 of record SNVD02004221.1, read on the forward strand.
ACTATGACTATCTCATAATATAATACATTTCTAACTAAAAAACTCATATCATATTTATAATTGAGAAAAATCTATCGTACTTGTCAAAATATCATCAAATCTCTCATAGAAGTTTTAAAACAAATAACTTTTGATTAAAAATCTTCAAATAAAATTACTTGATTCTATACTCTTTAAAAGTAGTGAAAAGAATGCATATTTTCTCAATCTTATAAAATAAAACTCATGATGATGTGCTAAAATCATCGTTTCAGTTATTTAATAAACAAAACATAATTTCTTTAAAATCTTCTTTCAAAAGAAATTTTTTCGAATAATGCTTCTTTCTGAAACTAACTCATATAAACGCATTTAAAACTCTTTTTATTATACTAAACAAGTATCCCTGAAACTGTTTAATTTTGCCTATCGAGATCTAACATCGCACAGGCGGAGCTATCCGAATTTTCTCATACCTAGTGAGATCCACATCACGCAGGCAGAGCTATCTATACCTGACGAGATCTGACATCACGCAGGCCTGCTAACTAGTCATACGCATGCGTAGAACTGCCCCCAAAGGGCTAAAGCGCCCAGATCACATGGCCCAAAGCCTTTATGTGTGTCTGAACGGGCCCCAAAGGCCTTTATCTGTATAACTTTCTGTCTGAAATCTACTGTCTCACTGTCTAAGTGAGCTGGGTACTAGCTTAGTATAATATAATTAAACTTTCTTATTTTTTGCTAAAACAGGTTTCTTTTCAAAATATGCTTCATATGCTAAACCATTACTTCTCAAGCAGATTTATCAAATTTTATGAAACTTATGTAAGCTGAAACTCATAACATCTGAATTCTTGAAAATCCATGATAATTATTTAAAAGAGTAACTGCAAATACTTTAAGAAATCTTCGAAATCAAATTACTATATAAAAAAATATAATTATAATTGTTCTGCTTTTACATTTTCTATAAAATGATAGAATATGTATCTATAATAATATAGAAAACAATTTATATATATAAAATATAAATCTTTCTTTAAAAGTACTATATCTTTGCTCAAAACTAATTTTGAAACTAAAATTTATGTCTACAATCATTTTGAAAACTAGCTTTGAAACATCTTAATAATTGAAACAAGTATAACAAATGGGTTTATTTACCCACAAGAAATACAAAAGAAACTTACTTGAATTCTTTTAAATTCGCTAAAATTTTCAGAAATTCTATAAAATGCTAAAAAAACATAATTAAGTAAATACTAAAACATATTTCTAATTATCCAGAAAAATAAATCTTCTACTCTTTCTAAAACTTTCTAAAATATTCATAACATAAAATACTCTTCATCTCACTATAAACCATAGTTTATATTTTTATCTCAAAATCCCATACTTTCGATATAACATTCTATATAACATCCTATCATATAATTATACTTCAAAATTTAACTAATTCCCAAAAATTTCAATTCATAATTTGAAAGATTTCCGAAATCTTAAATATCATGCTTTAACTGGAATATTTTTGACTATCCTAAAATTTTTAGGATTTTGCATTCAGGTCCCTACAAATTCTGGAATAGTTTTCTAAATTTGTAATTCACCCCTACTGCTAGACAGTTTTAGAATTTGGCATTGCCACCCCTACAGAATTAAATTCTAATTTTCCAAAATTTTTCTTTTTAATTTGCTATTAATCTAAATATAAAATCACTCATCATTTTGTAAATAAAAAAAACATCATTTCTTTAACATGGTTATGTATTTAAAGAAAATAACTAAATACTTCGATTTAATATACCAATTCATATAATTATAAATGTCTCCTTTCCAATCATTAAAAAAAAAACTTTCTACTTTCTATTATCATTTAACATACATTCATTCTACATCTTTCACTTTAAATTTTTTTTTCTCTTGTACTCAAACTTTTCAAGACCACGGTTACTATATATAAAAAACTAATCTATTAGCACTACCCATAGCTATCTCTTCTGTCTAAAATTTAATACTTTACACATACTTATTTTCAAAATACATAAATCATCATTATCTATTCTGAAAACATTTAATGTAACTCAATTAATTGAACTAATAACTTAAATCATATAAAAAAAACCATAAATTTAATACACTTCAATATGATATGAAATTCCCAAAACATAATCCACTCACTGAATTTAAGCTCCTTTATGGATGAATAATATTATAAAAATTATTTGATGGCCGGAAAGCATACTGGAAATGTCGTCGAAATGTCGTTGCCGGTAAGTGAATAGTAATCAAATTTCATTTCTCTCCGATTTACAAAATTCGTATATCAACATGTAACAAAAATGGTATGGTTAGAAAGAGCATAGAACAAGCTTTAATTTAATGTAAAGATTTATCGGTAACTCATCGGATTTTGGTCAGAAAACGCATAGGAAACCGTTAGTTTCCATACTTCGATCCGCAAAAACGGTGAAGAACCCAAGGACAATACATATATGGATGGAAAGAGGACGTTACAAGCTTTAAAACGACATATTGTGGGGTCGGAGACTCACCAAAAATTGACCGAAATCGCCGGTCAAAGGCGACGATGAACAGTGATCTGCCTTCCCCCTCCTCTCTCTCTCCCGATTCCGTCTCCCCCCACTTCACCCTTCTCTTATTTTTTTTTTTTATAAATAAAAATGGGCTGGGCTGGGCCTTCTTCAAGCCAAAATGAATTTAAGCCCAATGGGCATTACAGTCTACACTACGACTTCCTTTTGTCTTCACAACCAAAAGATATTTTACAATATTTTACAATATTATAGATATTCTTCCCACCAAATTTGTTCACTTCACTATCATCAACATTATTGTATAAATCTTCCATGTTTTTGGTTCACACATTAATTTCATATTTCATTCTCCAATACCCTTCATCTATGCTAGATGCATAAAAACATAGCTTGTTGCATGCATGACTAAGTGATACATACCTTATCAAGTTCACAACATCCTTAGAAGTTGAGTTTAGTTTCATTTGAGGTTGAATATGAAGCTTAGCACCTATTGTCCATCTTTTACTCACCAATGAAGCCAGGATCACAACAATTTGCTCATACTTCAACATAAAGAATATATGGGCACGAGGAATACTGGAGGATTCAAACTCTTCACATGAACAATCCAAATGTTAACTTCTAGTACAAAAAGTCACTGTCCAACGTTTTTCAGGCTGGCCAAATTTGGCTAGTGTTGTTCACACGCATTTCTAGAAGAGGAACACAATTAAATGGTATCAAAACAACCTCATCTCAAATCTCAGTGTGCACCGAATCAAAAGCACTTAAAGTATAAATAATTGCCACGTGTTTCTCCGAGCTTGGTAGATGTGTAGTAATAAATGGACTCAAATGCTTTGTCTGAAAATCATTTTCAATCTCATTGTGTCGTAATCTAAAAAGGCCTTTATCAATTTGTCGAACAAACTTATAAAACTTCAACTTACTTTAGAGGAAGTGATTAGGGATGACAATTTTACATGCACAGTTTAGGTACTCGAATTTTACCCATTCGATCTGGGCGGGGAACACTTAGATTTTGTAGGGATAAAGTCCAGGTGCAGAGATTTGTTGGGGAAATTAGTTCGTTTGCGGTGCGGGTGCAGTATTGCTGAGTAAACGCCGTACTAGCACAACTCAATCCATTTATCCCAAATATATATATATATATATATATATATATGAGACTCGAACCTATGACTTAGAACTTGAATTTTAACCATTAACCACCAAACTACTTGCCTTTGTGTTGTAATAATTTTCAAACAAATTATAAATAACTAATTATTTTTATATATTTAATTGAAACTAATTAATCACACAGTGTTGTGCTTCAAACCTGGGTATTAAAAACCATTTGTACAAGCTTTTCCACCACTACCAACCTGATCTAAATGGCCTTTTAACCAACACTATTTTGTTTGGCTTATTTAAAAGAGTTAAAAAATAAAAAAATAAAAGCGGGGACAACCCGGGGAAAATCCATGGCTCTTTTCGGATGCGGAGCAGATGCGATATGTACCATCCCAAAACCAGCAAATACCCGTAACGAAAAAACCCGAAAAAATTTGGCGATTTAGCAGAGTATGGGAAAAAAAATTTTTGTTCGACGCGGGTGCGAAAACGCAAAACCCGCACTCGCACTCAGATTTTGCTATCCCTAGAAGTGATTCATTAATGCATCAAGGCTTGACATATGGCAGGTCACTTAAGATCACTTTTCTACATTAGTTTACTCATCCAACCAAAATTCTTGCTTCAATTTCTCTTCTCTCTAGTGTTCCTGCTTTTCTCTTCTCTTTCCAATGGTCTCGTTTCTCTCTCTACACTTTCACAAAATGTTACCCTGTTATATTCCGTCCGTGTTAACAATCTTCATGCTATTTTATTACTACTTCAAGCTCTAGTAGATTACTTATGTAAGTTTTTAATCTAATTTATCTGTTTTAATTTAATTATTTGAAATAATGCTGATTAGAAATTCAATCTTCAAGACCAAGTTGTTAACTTTTTGTATATTTTGATAATTTTACTGATTTACTTATATAAAATGCACTAGTAAATAATTCATTTGTTTAAGTTGGTGATGTAGGACTCATTAGATTATAATTAGAAACAAAATTAGGGATTTCAATTTGTTTTAGGGATTTTGACTATTATTATGGATTTTGACTTTCTAAATTGGGAGATCTCCTAATTGGGTTGCTTTCTTAATTAATAGTTTTCTATATTTCGTAATATTTATTTTTGGTATTTTTTAGTTAGACTAGGATTGAGATTCTATTTCCTAATGAGATTGGATTTTATTTCCTAGTAAAACTATATTCTCTATAAATAGGAGTCTTAAGTTATGTTATTTTTTAGACTTGGTTATTATTGATTTTTATTTTTTAATAAAAAGATTATTTTTCCCTTAAATTTCACTCTATTTCTCCCTAAATTTCTTCTATTATTTCTCATCTTTCCTCTATCTACATCTCCCTCCCTTTCTTTCAAATTAAGGAACCTCATTCCTCATCAGTTGGTGTATTTTTAATGTTATTTGGTAAAACTTTTATATGATGCTCTATAATTTACGTAAAAATTAGACATTAAAGCTATCTAAAGTTGGATTTAAGTGTTAATTAGTGGATATTAAAAATAATGAAAACTAAAATATACATTAACAAAAAGGATTAAAATTAGTGTTTATTAGGGAAATTGATTTGCTATATATTTATCCATATTCATTAGTATATTTCTTGGAGATTTAATGATTGTTCAACAATTTTATTCATCATCCTCAAGATTTAAAACTATATGAAATGATAGAGGAAATAACTCGTGATTTTATTGTAAGTTGATTTAAGTAATGGATTGTCTAAATGTTAAAGATGAAATGTTCGAGGACAAAGATGGTGGCAAACTCAAAGTGGGAATAGAAGTACATTCAGATGCCGAAGCTTACGATATGCAATACACAAGCTTTAAGAAAAGGTTTTAGTATTTGTAAAGGGAAGTTCAAAGAGAAGCGTCCAATAATATTCAACAACGAGAATTGGGAATTCGTATGTTCAAATGAAAGGTTTTATATAGATAGAAAACATATATGAAACAAAGAAAGCAAATAAGTTACAAGACGGGTTGCAAGGTTTTAATTCAACTTACTGTAAATAATGGGGTATGAGCAATATCTTTTATAAATTTTGAGCATAACCATGAACTTGCTAGACCTGAAGAAAAACAATTTCTAAAATCAAGTCAAAAAATATAGTGTTAGAAGTTTTAGAGTTGATGTTGGTGTAAAATAAATAAAATCATATTTTTATTTAGCCAATGAAGTTGATCGTGCTGAGAGTGTTGGGTACACAAAAAAGGATATGAGAAACTACTTGTAAAAGAAAAAAGAAGAAATGATCGAAGGGAAAGATGGGCAAAGTTTACTCAATTATTTGAAATGAAATAAGGTGAGGATCATAATTCTTTTTATACCATGCAAGTAGATCAATACAATTGGATGACAAATTTCTTTTAGAGAGATTGTAGATCAAAGATGGACTGTGATTGCTTTAGTGATATTGTTTGCTTTGATACAACATTTAAAACTAATATATACAATTTGATTTGTGCTTCTTTTGTGAGTTAATCACTATTGGAATAATGTGTTGTATGGGTGTGCCTTTTTATTAGATGAGAGCACTGAATCATTTGATTAGTTGTTTGAGTCATTTTTAGAAGCAATAGGAAATGAACAAACTAAAATTGAGATTGCATTTTCGGAGACAAGTAATCAACTATGCACTTGGCATATTGCTAAAAATTCTACCCAATATTTTGCTAGTCTTTATGCAATCCTGACTACCAGAAGAATTTCACAAGTGTTTTCATGGTTGTCATAATAAAATGGAATTTGAAGTGCCTTGGAATAATATGATTCAACAATTCAATCTTAAGAATCATTCATGGCTAACAAAATTATATTCATTTAGAGGAAAGTGGTGTTTAGCTTTTCGTTTGGATAATTTTTCAACAAATATAAAGCCTAACCAAAAGAATGAGAGTACAAATAATGTTTTCCATCAAATTTCCACAAAAATGGGAATTTGTTAAATTTTTGCATCATTATGAAAGTAAAACAAAAGAGATATGATTAGTGAAGCTAGAATAATGATACTGTTGCAAACAAGGTATTCCTTGCTGAAAGTAAAGAGTGGAATCTTGAATCATGCAAGTCAAATTTACACTATTAAGATGTTTAATTTTTTTGAGAATGAGCTATTGGGTTGTGTTGACGTGAGAATGAAAGAAATTAGAAGGAATGATGAGGTTTATGTTTATGAAGCATATGCAGAAGATCGACAAAGAATGCATACAATTCAATTCAAGTTTGACCCTTTGACAATTTCGTGCTCTTATAAATTATTTGAGTAAATGGAAATGTTGTGTTGTTATTCTTTAAAGGTGTTTGATTTGAATAATTTAACTAGCATACCAATGCATTACATTTTGAATATAGGTGGATGAAAGAGGCAAAAAAGTTTATTAATGAAAATACCTTATCAAGTGGTACTATGAAGTCTGGCCAATCATTGCGGCTTAGTGAGTTGATGCATGTTGGAAATCAAGTTTTTAGTTTAGCTTGAGTGATTTTGGAACCACACTTATTAAAGAAAAGTTACTAGAAGCAATGAAGTTACTTGAAGAAAATGTGGAAACTAGGAAGATTTTGGAGAATAATAAGAAAATCAATGGCCAAACTAACTGTAGTATTCTTGTAGATGAGCCCCTTGTATTGAATACACCAAAGGTAAGGACTAAAGGCATGATGAATGCTAGATTAAATAACAATTTATAAGAGCAAAAGAAAAAGGCAAAAAAAAAAAAAAAAACGCATGAAACTTTTCTAAATTAGTTTCACCTTCAAGCGTTTTGGCGTTAGTTATCTTAACTGATATATACTATTATTTTGTTTTTAAAGTAATTATAGTTGATATAGGTCAACATACAATCAAAGTTGTTAGTGGTCCAACTCTAGTAACAACATCTCACATTGTAACTATTGCTCCATCATTTCATTTTGGTGTACTATAAACATTAAAATACTCCAGTATGGTACGAATCTAAACTTGTTATGCTTATACTATTTATGCAAGGTTAATAGAAATTAATATTATTTTCATTTACCATTTAAAGGCAATCTAAATTTACCAATTAGGCATTCTCATAGAAAGCTTTATAACGCTTCAAGGCACTAATCAAATACCTTATATGGACCAAGTAATCTTTGAAACTAATTTGCATTTGTATTCTAAGTTTTTATAATTAGCCATATATACTTTATAGGTTTCATCCATGGCTTTACATGGATAATGGCTTCCTTTGAGTTAGGTTTCACTTTATTCTCATAATTATATATTAATTTTTTAGTTATAATGTTATTATAAAACTAATATTGTTGAAATGAAAGATTCAGCCAATTATAATGTTGATAATGTTGACCCAGGTATGGCAACCTAAAAGGGGGGGTGAATTGGGTTTTTATTTATAAAAACGGATTTAGAAAACTTTTCTTGAAAGATCAAAATTATTTAAATCTTTCTTTGAGAACAAAGGTGAAGAAGATGAAAATAGAATGCAATCAAGAGAATGATAATAAAGAACAATCACAAGTGCAAGTAAATGTAAAGAGATAGGGATAGAGAGAGTGCAAACTCAATTTACGTGGTTCGGCAAACCTTGCCTACGTCTACGGGCTCCTAGCTCCACGAGCTAAGCTTTCCACTAAGTTGTAGAAATCTTTACAACTTGCTTGATGAACAACCTCACCAAGACTTTTTTCTTCAACTCTTGATAACACCATACCAAGGGTTCTTCTTGAGGAACAACCTCACCAAGGCAACTTTCTTCAACTGTTGATAACACCAAACCAAGAGTTCTTCTTGATGAACAACCTCACCAAGGCAACTTCCTTCAACCCTTGATAACACCACACCAAGAGTTCTTCTTGATGAACAACCTCACCAAGGCAACTTCCTTCAACTCTTGATAACACCACACCAAGAGTTCTTCTTGATGAACAACCTCACCAAGGAAATAGTTCTCTCAAGGATAACTTTTATCCTTTACAAGAAAATCTCACTCTCACCACAATACAAGAACAAAGATAATTTTTACAACAAAAGTATAACTCTCTTCAAAGAGTAGATAAATAATATAAAAGCTCTCTAGACTTGATATTTCTCTTGTTTTATGCTTGATAGATTCTTCTCTTCTTCTTGCTGAATGCATGAGAGAAGGGCTCCTTTTATAGGCAAATGGGATGAACTTAATCAAGTGAAGACACCAACTCCAAATTTTCTGCCCACCATAAAAACCGTAATCTTGTCTACCATTTTTGTCAATGTTATATTTGAAATTTGAAAATCTGCAAAACATAAAAGAAATGTACAATTGAATAAGCTTTCCAACGCATCAATAACCAAGTCATTTGGATAGCTGTAGCTTAAGATATGGCCAAAAAACCATTCAGTGCTCATGTGACTTGATTTTTCTTCCTTTTGTCAGTCCACTGAATTGAATGATAATTCTGTCAGCCTTCCATTTAAAGTTTGAATTTCTTCAAAACGTAAAAGATCTGCATATTTCAATAATCTTTCCAAAACATTAAGAATCAAAGCATTTGGATATCTATATCTCATGATATGGACAAAACATCATTCGGTGCTCATATGAATTGATTTTTCTTCTCTGTGTCAGTCCACCGAATTACATGTCAATTATGTCAGCCTTCAATTTGAAATTTGAATTTCTTCAAAACATATGAAATGTGCCTCATTATGTCCTCTTTCCAATGCTATAAGAATCAAGTCATTTTGATTTTTCTAGCTCAAGATATGTCCAAAAGAGTATTCAATGCTTATGTCAACTGTTTCCATTTGTCTTTCAAATTGCATGATGATTTGGACAACCTTACACTCGAAATTTAAATTTCTTTAAAACATATGAAATGTTATAAATTGAGCAAGCTTTCCAAAGGCTCAAGAATCACATCATTTGGACATCTGTAGAGATATATATGACCAATTGATTGAACATTGCTCATGTGTCACATTCCTTGAGTCAATCCTTGTTCTTAAACTTTGGTGCCTTTAACATGTAGTCTTCTCCTTAGCTTCAACACTTCATTTTAATAAGCCTCTTCTTGATTTTACAATTATTTCAATGATATTACTCTTGCATATAAATAAACATGTTAGTAAATCACAATAAATCAATGTGTATTGTTATCATCAAAATTATCATGTAGCCTTAGGGCTAACAGTCTCTCCCTTTTTGATGATGACAAACCATTGATTGCTTTCGAATAATATCTAAAATAAAGAATGAAAATAAAATCAAGAATAAACAAAAGGATGGCACTCGTTATGAATATAAGCAATCCACGTTATGAGTATAAGCCAACCATCCATTTCTCCCTCTTTTGTTATCATCAAAAAGATTTAATCAAATTAATTACTCCCCCTAAATATAATCCCCCCCTTAACATATGCTACCATTCAAAGATTATCATATAAAAACAAAATTAAGACATATCCAACATGCATAATTCTCTTCTAGTTATGCAAAATATATCTTGACTAAGGGGTTTAGTCATATTTAGGTCTAGAGACTAATTCCCAAACTTGATTTCTCTCAAATTGGTTCAATTCTTCTTGCATAGCCAAAATTCAACTTTCCTCATTTTTGGCTTATTTAAAAGCTTTTGGTTCAAATTGAGAGACAAATGCAAAATGATTACAAAAGCTCCTAAAAGAAAATCTCGTTTTCATACCTTGTGATGGTTCACCAATAATGAGATCTTTAGGGTGAGCTTTTGCATATCTTCATTCCTTTGGTAATTCTTGGGAAGAATCATTTACTTCCTCAAGCTTTTCTTGTTGAAGTTGTAATTCATCTTGGCTCTTTTCATCAAGCCTTGATTCCTTGATTTACCTTTCTACCTCAACAATATCATCATCAATCTCTGATAAACGCATGAAAGTACACTCTTAAGCATAAATAATTAATGCTAATTAGACAGTATTTAAAGCTTTTATGATATTTTAGCATAATTATTTTGCTTATGCCTCTTTTACATTTGTTTCATTTCTTTTGCATTTTCTTTAGTTTTTTTCTTGAAATAAAGTATTGTCCTTAAATTGTGATTAATGGAAATCATTTTTTCAGGTTTAATAAAATGGACACAACTCTCAATCTATAGATCAAAATGGAGAGATTATTGAACCTGGAGCAACATGTCTCAATTTTACACAAAGTTAAAGAACAATCAAAAGCCCAAATCCAACATTTGATGGGCCGAAATTGAGACACAACAAAACCAAATTTTAGTTGTTTCTCAGCCCGACCCATGTCTAGTATTTGGGCCATATCTCAGAGAATACTTGTCCAAATTGCATGAATCTGGTGGCCCTGGAAAGCTGAGACAAAATGCTACAACTTTCATGTTTTCCATAAAGCCCAATTCGGTCCATTTGGTGGTCAAAAATCAGCTGCAAGTTGGTGGAATGTTTGGTGGCCGACAATGTGGAAAAATTGGTGGAGGTTTGGTGTAATAGTTCCATTTCATCACCTATTTAAGGACAACTTGAGGAATTTAAGTTCACATTTTATCATTGTATATTACAATTCTCTCTTGTATTTTCTTTTTAGAAATGATAAGAATGAATTGTAAGTTAGGCTAGAACTCTTGGTAAGGCTAGAGATGAACTTGTATGTGTAGTTTATCTATTTCTCCACTTTCATTCTACCTCAAGGGCTATAAAGATTGTACGTTTGTTTATGTGTTAAACTCTTTCTTATCTTGTGATTTCTTTTTAATCCAGAAATTATAATTCTCAATTTCATATAAATTCAGTCATGCTTTCTTTATGTGATTCATGTTGAATTATAATTGTTACTGGTAGTTTCGTTTTATGAGTTAGTCCTTTACTACAATATTGTCATATGATATATTGTCGCTCTTGGATAACTTGTAAGGATGAATGTTGTTGGTAAATATTGCTTGTAAAGAGTTTATGCATATCAAATACATGTGTTTATCATTTATGCTATACTATACATATTTTCCGATTGATTGTTTGGGATGTGAAACTTTCAATTGAGTTATAATTATTAAATCAAAGTGGAGATTAGATTTACAAAACATATAAGTGATTCTCGATGCCTTACTTCTTAATTACCATCGATTGTTTCCAATTATTAAACACTGAATTTTCTTTAGAACTAATCACTTCAAAGTTAAATTTTACATTTTTATTATCTTTTTAATATTTTTGTTTTACGAACCTCTTTTATCGAAGGCCTCCTTGTGGATTCGATACCTCAACGTATACTACAATAACCGCGGTATATTTTGGGCGTAACCAATATCACCATGTCCGATTACCCTTCCTTTGGCATTATCACCGAAGGTCACATATCCTCCTTTCTTCATGATTAATCTTGAGAACTTAGAGGCATCTCCGGTCATATGCCTTGAGCATCCACTATCTAAGTACCACTTGTGTTTGCCACTCCTTTGTCTCTACAATCAACATTCAAGGAGTAACTTTTTGGTACCCAAAAGTTCTTGGGTCCTTGGGGGTTAGTTATGGTACTTTTTGGAACCCATATTTGTTTTAAATTAGGATTTCTCTTAATATAGCAAGAATGCACTTTGTGTCCTTTTCTTCCATAATAAGTACATGAATGATTAGGATTATTCCTAGAAGATGCATGAGCAAAATAATTTTTAAAATACTTTTGATTTTTATGAGTTTTATATCCTAAACCTCTTTTATCAAAAACACACCTTTGGTTTTGTAACATAGAATTCAAATTTTTTGTGCTTTTTGTAAAACTATCAACAATATTTCTTAAGTCATTATTTTCCTTTTTCAAAATAGCATTTTGTTTCTCCAATTTATCAAAATCCTTTTGTTTTAAAATGTCATTTTCAGTTTTTAATAAATGTATTTGACTTTCCAAACTTTCAAAATCTTTTTACTTTAAAATTTCATTTTCATTTTCTAAAGTTTCATTTATTTCTACCACCTCTTCTAATTGAGATAACATTATTTTTGACTTCTTTTTGAAAGCATTAATTTTTGAATTTTGCTTATTAACTTGCACATGTAAATTTTGGAATGCTTCAAGTAATTCATCATATGAAAGTTTAGGATCATAGTTTAGAATACTTACCTCATCTTCACTTAAAGCCATGAAGCACATGTTTGCCACTTCGCAATCTTCTTCTTCGGTGGAGCTAGCTTCACTATCATCCCAATTTGTGGCTTTCATTGCTTTGGATTTCTTGTTTTGACTCTTGAAGTAAGGACAATCCATCTTTACATGTCCCGGTTTCTTGCACTCATAGCAAATGACTTGATCATTTTTCTTATCTTGCTTTGAGCTTTGCCCTTTGTACTCCCTTCTAGAATTCTTCTTGAATCCTTGGTTTCTTCTAATCATCCTTTTTAGCTTTCTTGTGATGAATGCAAGATCTTCATCATCTCCTTCATCGTCGGACTCATCATCTTCTTTTGTTGAAGATTTGAAAGCGATATTTTTCTTTTTCTTGAAATCTTCTTCATTCTCCTTCAAGGTGATTTCATGAGTCATGAGAGAACCCATAAGTTCTTCTAATGGTAGTTTGGTGAGGTCCTTTGCTTCTTGAATTGCTGTCACCTTTGGCTCCCAAGATTTTGGTAGACACCTAAGAATCTTTCTCACCATTTCAACATTAGAATAAGATTTACCAAGAGATTTCAAACTATTAATAATATCCGTAAATCTAGTAAACATTTCAGAAATTGATTCATCCGATTTCATCTTAAAAAGCTCATAACTATGAACTAGCATACTAATTTTGGATTCTTTAACTTGACTAGTTCCTTCATGAGTTACTTCAAGTGTGTGCCATATTTCTTGTGCCGTAGAACAAGTACATATTCTATTAAACTCATTTCTATCTAGAGCACAATACAACACATTCATAGCTTTAGCATTCAAACTCAATTTCTTTTTATCATCTTCACTAAACTCTTTAGGTTCTTTAAGCATGCATTCCCCATTTTCAATTTTGGTAGGAACAAAAGGTCCTTCCAAAACAATAGACCACAAATCATAATCAAAAGATTTCAAGAAAATACTCATTCTAGTTTTCCAATAAGAGTAATCACTTCCATTAAAAAATGGAGGTCTAGAGATAGAAAGTCCCTCAACATATGAAGTTGAATTAAAAGTTACCATAGCTCAAAAATCGATTAAGATTTAAAAGATTGAGCAACCTTGCTCTGATGCCACTTGTTGACCCAGGTATGGCAACCCAAGAGGGGGGGTGAATTGGGTTTTTATTTATAAAAACGGATTTAGAAAACTTTTCTTGAAAGATCAAAATTATTTAAATCTTTCTTTGAGAACAAAGGTGAAGAAGATGAAAATAGAATGCAATCAAAAGAATGGCAATAAGAACAATCACAAGTGCAAGTAAATGTAAAGAGATAGGGATAGAGAGAGTGCAAACTCAATTTACGTGGTTCGGCAAACCTTGCCTACGTCCACGGGCTCCTAGCTCCACGAGCTAAGCTTTCCACTAAGTTGTAGAAATCTTTACAACTTGCTTGATGAACAACCTCACCAAGGCAACTTCCTTCAACCTTTGATAACACCACACCAAGAGTTCTTCTTGATGAACAATCTCACCAAGGAAATAGTTCTCTCAAGGATAACTTTTATCCTTTACAAGAAAATCTCACTCTCACCACAATACAAGAACAAAGATAATTTTTACAACAAAAGTATAACTCTCTTCAAAGAGTAGATAAAGAATATAAAAGCTCTCTAGACTTGATATTTCTCTTGTTTTATGCTTGATAGATTCTTTTCTTCTTCTTGCTGAATGCATGGGAGAAGGGCTCCTTTTATAGGCAAATGGGATGAACTTAATCAAGTGAAGACACCAACTCCAAATTTTCTGCCCACCATAAAAACCGTAATTTTGTCTACCATTTATGTCAATGTTCTGCTTGAAATTTGAAAATTTGCAAAACATAAAAGATCTGTAAAATTGAATAAGCTTTCCAACGCATCAATAACCAAGTCATTTGGATATCTGTAGCTTAAGATATGGCCAAAAAACCATTCAGTGCTCATGTGACTTGATTTTTCTTCCTTTTGTCAGTCCACTGAATTGAATGATAATTCTGTCAGCCTTCCATTTAAAGTTTGAATTTCTTCAAAACGTAAAAGATCTGCATATTTCAATAATCTTTCCAAAACATTAAGAATCAAAGCATTTGGATATCTATATCTCAAGATATGGACAAAATATCATTCGGTGCTCATATGAGTTGATTTTTCTTCTCTGTGTCAGTCCACCGAATTGCATGTCAATTATGTCAGCATTCCATTTGAAATTTGAATTTCTTCAAAACATATGAAATGTGCCTCATTATGTCCTATTTCCAATTGCATAAGAATCAAGTCATTTTGATTTTTCTAGCTCAAGATATGTCCAAAAGAGTATTCGATGCTCATGTCAACTGCTTCCATTTGTCTTTCAAATTGCATAATGATTTGGACAACCTTACACTTTAAATTTAAATTTCTTTAAACCATATGAAATGTTATAAATTGAGTAAGCTTTCCAAAGTCTCAAGAATCATATCATTTGGACATCTGTAGAGAAATATATGACCAATTGATTGAACATTACTCATGTGTCACATTCCTTGAATCAAACCTTGTTCTTAAACTTTGGTGCCTTTAACATGTAGTCTTCTCCTTAGCTTCAACACTTCATTTTAATAAGCCTCTTCTTGATTTTACAATTATTTCAATGATATTACTCTTGCATATAAATAAACATGTTAGTAAATCACAATAAATCAATGTGTATTGTTATCATCAAAATTATCATGTAGCCTTAGGGCTAACAGATAAGACGATCGGCAACAAAATTAATTGCTTTTATAGAACTTTGGTTATTTACGTTGCTAAAAATTTATATATATTCTTCACTATATTTGTACAATTTTTTTTGAACATTTTACTAAAATGGATATTGTCTTTTTCATATGCAAGCAACATCTAGATAATTAAAATGAAGGCTTCAATCAAAGTGCATTTTTGTGCAAGCTTCAATTAACTTGTTTAACAAGGTTAATGTCTTTTTTTTTCCCTCTTGTTGTAACTAGTGAAAAATTCCAAATTAGACAAATTATTGTGACAAATAGATATTTTTGTATTCTGACATGTAGATAATTTTGTTGTAACTAGTGACAAATTTCATATTTAATATAGAAATATTTGTGATTTCAAACAAATAAATATTTGTGTTTTCTAATGTTACTGGTTAACAAGGTGAAAATAATTAAAGTGAAGGTTTTACTTAAAGTCACACTTCATATTTCCTAAATAGATAGTTGTTAGAACATTAAATATTTGATTTTAAAAATATTGCTTTGCATTTTGAGATACAGGAAAAGAAAGTATTCTTTCTGTGTTTCAAATAAATATGTAATGCATATTTTTACTAGTCTTTCATGTTTTCTAGGAAAAAAAAAGTATGTGTTAGTAGGGCTTCTATTCCATTCCAAGTGATTGCGACCTTATCACTGCTTTCCAAGTCTTTTTGGGACTTATGGGCAAAACAAGACAATTCACGAAGAGAAGCCTAGAGATCATAGAGTCGCCGCTCATGTTATAACCATGGAAAATTTGAGTGATAACAATCTGATCTCTTACTTTTGAACCCAAACTACCGTTACCCTTTCAAAGTCAAGTTCGGGAAGTTACGTATGGATCTTTGATTCAGCTAGACAAAAATTTGGCCTCTACCAGGGTCTGCTAATTGTTATCTATCTTGATCGTAAGTCCATTTAATGCACACAACCCGTTTTATCTTCATTATTAGCATGTGACGTGAAATGAGAATAGAGTACAAGTCCGTTCAAGCATAGGGAAATAGGAAAGGGTTTACAACCAATCACTATAATACAAAAAAGTATAAGTAGATTGCAAATAAAGTTGAAATAGAATACAAAGCTAAATTAACACTTCCAATTATCAATAGACATTAGATTTCATCCAAAGGACAATCTTTGGCCATCGATTATGAGTCCATTAATCCTTTATCGATCCTTGTCAATAACTCCATATCAAATAAATTCAACACTTCAAACACAATCACAACTCCCATTTCATCAAAGTGGATCTCTCACCAAGCAATGTGAGTCCATCCATCATCAACAACCTCTATAAACGGATTCCTAACCACCAATGTGGTCTATCCATAATCCATCACTCTGAAATGCACAATTAAACCACCAAATCTCTAAGAATGGATCCCTCACCGCCAATGTGAGCCCATCCATCATTAATCCAACATATCGAATCAAACATATTTCCAATCAATTAAGCATCATCGATCGTACAAATAGCATTTCAATTGGAGAAATGGATTCCTCACCAAACAATGTGAGTCTACCCGCCACTCCTCAATTTTAACATCATCTCTAAATCATATTAAATGTACAAACAATTAAAATAAACGAACAAAAGCATACTAGGCCTTAAAGAGTAACATAGCAAGTGTCACTTTTGTATTGAATGACATTGCTCAATAAGGTCAAAATGAAGAAAGAGATGTTTGCCCATGAATTAAGTGACATCCTCTATCCAAATTGACCAAAATGATGGAAATAAAACAATCATCCATGGCCTAGGTGTTGTTCGCAGTCCAAAACGAAAAGAAGGAATAAATAAGAAAAGATAATCAAATCAACACAAAGTTAAATGATAGCATTAATAACAATAAAAGTGGATATAAAATCTAAGGATTTTATTCAAGTGGTGACCCTTTATTAGTCAATATGATTCTGTCACCACTTACCCATACCTATCAACACAGTTTAATAAATTAATCAGGATAAAGAAAAATTATTAACCATAGAAAGCCAAAAGAATGGATGATTCAACGTAATATTAAAGGATTTAACGAAAATCATAAAAGAGATGAGGGGAAATGTGGTGATTTTGTAAGAACTCGGACTCAGATTTGATCAAATCAATGAAACAGAAACAGCTCGAGGACTAGGACCTAGCAAATAAAGGCTTTCAAAAATTTTTGTCCTTTCTTACCACTTTGATTCCCAAGTATGTCTGAAGATCAATTGAACAATACTTGTGGGAGTGTATCTTGATTGAATTTTACCTAAGAACATAAAGGAAACAAGTTAGGAGGCCTAGACAGCTCAACTGTGATCCCAAAGGCACCCTAGAAGCTTTTGCGTTTTGGCTCAGGGTAGGAGGCCTGAAGGTTGGCACAAATCTCCAAGGCAAGGGGCTTCTTCATGTTTTTTGTCCTATTGCTCTCTAAGGGTTTTGATTGAAGCCTTAATAGTTTATATACCTCCCTTGTTTTCTTGTTAAACTGTAACTTTGGACTTCTAATTTAATTAGGATTCTTTTAATCCTTATATAAATTTAATTGGACTTAATATTTATTTAGATTTCTACAAACCTAATATAAATCTAATTGGACTTTTATATGTGAGTCTAACTCAAATAAATACAAGGCATTTTTTATTCCAAATTAAAGTCTTAATCAAATCATATTTAATTAATTAATTGGCCCAAAAGCCAATGACTCAATAGCCCAATAACTTCTATAATTAATCTTATTAATTAAATATCAAGTCCATTAGCTTATTTATTTAATTAAAATCTTTTAATTAAATAACAACCCATTTACAATTTACATATTTTATCTAATATTTGAAATTTTATTCTCAATAAAATGTCAATTAAATTAAATAATTATTTCTCATAATTCAATCTCATGTACAGATGATTTAATCAATTACTCAGGAGACGTTTATGAACATATTTAATTTCACGCTCAAATAAGTTTGACCTAGTACCCTGTTATCTCATAACTATAGTGGATCTCACTTATTAACTTTGGTCTATTTCACTATAAGTCCAAAGTTGCATTCTTGAATTAAATATTATTTACAGAAAGCTTAATAATTTAATCATATTAAATTATTTTATTTAAGTCCTATACATCGAGCAGTAGGTTTACACGATTACCTGTCATGGAATACCAATAATTAGAGCTAGGTATAAATTAGCGTTTTACCCGTCCAATTACATCTTAAACCCTTAATATTAGTTTTATACCATTTAAGTAATTTAAGATTTATTCAAATAAATCTTACTTTAATGAATAACCTTTCGCTATACACTTGGCAAGATTTAATCACTTAAAACCTTGTAAAACCATCAAGGTGGTATTCTGCAATCCCTTAAGAGCCATACATTCCATATTTATGGTATGGTATCTACTAATATACAGATCTTACAATCCCAACTAGCTAAAGTATTGACCTTGATTCAAATCTAACTTTTTATTCTAATCAAAGACCATAGCATGTATATTAGAGGTACACTATCTACTCAAGATTTAGGTAGGAATGTCTTTAGTGCTCAGTTGTTGTAATTTATATTCGGTCACGGTATTTCCACCAAATATTATAATTCTAAATGATCTTTTTCAATGCATTCATAATACGCAAGTGTCTTTGTCCTAAATTCTCTTACTTCAAATGGTTAGAGAGTCATCATTTTTTCATTGAAGACAAACAACACAACAACCTTGTCCAAACAAAGTACCCAACCTTATAGATTGTAAACTAGTTTTGAGTTATGATAAAATTCTATGTCTCATAAATATAGAATTTTTATCAATAAATAAGCCCAAGAATCTTTGGTTATTGATACAATCATATTTAGGTAAAATAAATAATAACGACTTTATTTATTAATGATTTTTTCTATAAATTTATAGAAATATCCATCATTCTTATGGCAATATCTAACAGCTTGGTCCTCAAGTTCACCAAAATTGTCAAAGTAGAGTAGATTAAAACACTCACAAAATCTCACTAGGAACTTCCAAAGAAAGGTTTTAAGCTTGAATAGGAATTGTTTGATGTGTTTATAGGCTATTTTATCAAGGAAAAGTGGAAGAAAAATGGGTAAGAAGCTCTCTATTCTCAACCAAGAATGCTCTTTGGAAAATCTTAAAAATCCTCCTTAAAATTAGAAAAATTCGAGTTTATATAGAGAAGGGAAGGGAAACTGAACATGCACGTGCATTTTCACATACGCATGCCCGTAGCGCATGTGCTGGCTACACAAAAAAAAAATGCACACACATGTATACCATGCTGATGAACTATTTTAGTGTGTGAGATTTTCTTTAGATGTGAGAAATTTCTTTCAGGCATGGGCTTCATTGCTTCAGTCGTGGGCATTTCTTTTAATGTTTGGATATTTTTTCCTTCAAGAGCGTTGCCCCCATACCCCTCGAAGGGGGTCTTTCTGCCCCCTTCCAACCCCTACGATGACCTTACCCTAAATGTTGACCTACGTATGCATCGACGAAAGGCATTGGAGCTTAGAGGTAGACATGACTTCCAATCAGAATTCAACTTTGATTAGTATCTTGGATATCATCATCAGGCTTTACAAACATAAGCAAAATTTCAATGCTTACAACATGTATATTTTCATATTTTTGCGATTGAGATGTTTTAATATTGTGTTTTCTAATTTTTCTAGTTTACAAGGCTTACGTTATAAGCATTACTCTTTTTTTGCTTATATTTTTTTTAATGGATTGTGTGCTCTTGATCCTTTTGGTTTACTTTTGATTTAAGGAAAGGTTTATATGTCTATGCTCTAATTAAAGTTTTATCCATGTCATGGTGCTTAATTAAAGTAATGATATTCAACCTTTTCAACTCATTATTCATGTGTAATATCAATAAATCATTTTAATTGTTGGGAGCCGAAATTATGTTCACTAGAAATAGGATGCTTAGAAAAAAATAAAAAATCAAGAAAGTCACAAATATTTTGCACAATATCACCAACACCAGTGCTTTTGCCTCAACACAGTTTCAACATCACTATAAATATATTACTACAATATTCAAATTATAAATACGTTAAATTAACATTATCACAAGAAACAAGATGTTTCCGAAATAATTAAAAAACAAGATAAGTGGCAAAGATTACACATGGTATCTCCAACACCAGTGCTTTTGCCTTAACATAGCTTCAATAACATTACAACATCATCATTGCAAGATTTTAATGAGAAATATGTTAAACCTGTGGATGGCATTTTGTAGACTCATCTGAATAGACCCAAAACACCCTAAAAAATACAACCTAATAATTTTTACAAGCTTACAAGTATTTCAAAAAAATCTTTGAATGAGCCAAAAGCATATAATGAAGCACGAAAGGGATGACCATGATAAGTAAAGTTACAAGCCTCGGCTTGAGCCTCAAGTCATTGAATTTACCTCAGCTTCAGCCTCAAGTCCACAAGCCTTCAACATAATGTCTCTTACTTCAACTTAAGCCTCAAGTCATTGAGTTTATCTCAGCTTGAGTGTCAAGTAATTAAGTTTACCTCAACTTAAGCCTCAAGTCCACAAGCCTTCAAGGTAATGTCTATTATTTCAACTTGAGCCTCAAGTAATTGAGTTTATCTTAGCTTGAGCCTCAAGTCATTGAGTTTACCTCAACTTGAGCCTCAAGTCCACAAGCCTTCAACATAATGTCTCTTACTTCAACTTGAGCCTCAAGTCATTGAGTTTACCTCAACTTAAGCCTTAAGTCCTTGAATTTACCTTAACTTGAGTCTCAAGTCCACAAGATTACCTTTAATGTCTTTTACTTCAACTTGAGTCTTAAGTCCTCGAGTTTGCCTCAACTTGAGCCTTAAGTGCACAAGCTTACCTTTAATATTTCTTACCTCAACTTGAGCCTCAAGTCTATAAGTACACTTTAACTTGAGCTTCAAATTCACAAACCTTCAATGTCTATCGTTACAACAAGATGCATATTAGCTAGACCACATGGCAGCCCCGTAATATCTCAAAATAAAGGTTGCGGATCCCCTTTATAAATCATCTATAAGGTTATACAACCCCTCAAGATCATGACAACTCATATCAACGGATGGTCAGGATCTAGGTTATGAATTAGGTTTGCCTATAAAAACCCATTTATGCCTCCAAGGTAGGGGGATGACTCTCAGATAATTCCTAAGAAGATTTTGAGAACATCCACTAAGTTTTCTCTCTTCACTCTATTCTCCCTCCATTAATGTTCTATTGTCTCCACTCACACAGATACACTAAAATACCCATTTTCCTTGATTTTTCACCATAAGCAAAACCCTCCAACTACCTTGAGCATCGAAGGGTCTACGTCGGTGAAAAATCTGGCAACATTTGACATTTTACTATGTTGCAGCTGTTGGAGAAGTTTCCAACTATAGAGGTACTAGCCGCCACCATGAATGTACCTTGAAGCGACCGAGAAGCCAAAGAAGGAAGAAAACAAAAGGTTCGCTATCACTTTCAACCATCAGAAGATTGTCCCTACACTTTCACAACCGTCCTTTTCCTCTTGTCAATAGCTGTCTCCTGATCTTTAGAGGTTTGTCTGGAACTATACCTGAGTCTTTAATCTTTAGTTGTCTCTCCCTTGCTATGATCTCGGGTTAAGTCTTAGGACTTTGGTTGGCGTTGCCATTGCTTGCTTAGAACTCATATGTGTTATAGCTTGAAGACTTGTCCAGTCACGTTTTTTGTAATTGGTCAAGTCATTATTAAGTCTTACGTGCTGTTAATTTTCATCCACTACTTTGTTCCGAGCCATGCCTCCAAAATTGGATTAATATGTGCCTAGCAAAAAGTCTCTATACTTCAATTTCCATCAACACAAATCAAACACCTAAGGTTGTTTAAGTTATTTACCACAAAATCTCCTTACGTGTCTAATTTTGGTTGTAGCCATTTTTTTGGTAAAACATTTGCCATTGGTCAGTGTTCTCGATTTTAGTTAAGGTGTGAAAACATAATTTTACCCTCTGAAATATTCTTTGAAACTTTTTGGAAATGGATGGTACAGAGGCTAGTGTCACCAACAGCTTGCAGCCAACTATTGGGTCTAAGAACACCAGGCAATTCATGACAAGACAAGCCATTCAGAACCAAACAGTAGAAGGTATGGAAGCCGAAATGAGAAGTCTCAAGGAGGATAATGCTCGATTGAAAGCTATGCTCAATGAGTTGATGAGAAAGGGAAAGATTCTAAACATAACCCTAAACACAATCCCAAATACAAACCCAAACACAACACTTAACCACTACCCAACAAACCCTGTTACTCAGCCCATACCTAACAAACATCCTATGCTAGAATCCCTAGCACCCAACTATGGAGCTTATATGGAAGGCCCTAGCCAACAACCCCACCAAAATATTGATAACACTTCAAACCACAGATAGAGGAGGTTCAAACCAATACCCCAATCCCAACCAAGCAACAAATTTAAGAGGTCTTGCTCCAGGTGATAGAAGAAAAGAGCCCGATTGTCAGAGTCATGCTACAAGTTCTAGGCCTCGTGCAAATACGCCACCTAGAAATTTGCTTGAAAGCAGGCATAGACATAATAATCATGGTTACTAGCTGGACAATCCCAACCAACAAATGGGAGGACATCGTTTGAGGCCTGAAATCCATTCCCATCGCTACAATAGAATGACTCACTTTGAGCATCATGTAGGAAACCATGAACATAACGGGTATCATAATTACTGCCAGGAAGGGCATCATATTCATCACAATGAGGTAGACCATATTCTCACCCAGCAAGAGTTAGAGCTTAGGGAACTAAAACGAGAGATGGCCCTTCTTAAACAGGTACAAGCAGGAGGAAATCCTAGTTTTGCACCAGAGTTCAATCTAAACTCACCTTTTCCCGATGCAATAGCAAGGTGCCCTTTCCCTCCCAACTTCAATTTGCCAGCCTTGAATTCCTATGATGGTCAAAAAAATCCTCTTGAACACTTAGAAGCCTTTATGCATGCATGGCTATATACAATCCCACTAATGCTATGTCTTGTAAAGCCTTCTCGCTCACACTTACAGGACCAGCTAGGCAATGGTTTAGGTCTTTGGGAGCAAACTCTATAACCACATTTCAACACTTTTGTGATTAGTTCTTGAGTTACTTTAGGGCATAAAGAATATTTGTAAGCATAGCCACATGTTGGGAAACGTTAAGCAAAATGAGGGGGAGTCCACATTAGAATATGTCAATCGCTATCATAGTGAGGTGACGAGTTTGGGGGCATTCAAGGATTCCACCACCTTGAGTTCGTTTATGAATGGACTTAAGCCCAATAGAATTTGGAGATACTTGTCTGATTTTTCAACTACTAGTTATGAGGAGGCTTACTATACCGGCCTAAACATGACTAGAACAGATGAAGCTTTCAGTCAAAGGGTGCAAGATGACAAAGGTAGTTCTGAGGCCATAAGAAGCAAAATGGACAACCTACGAAATCTAAGCAAGATCAATCTAAGAATGGGCAATTCATTGAAAAGCAACTCCAAGACGGTTAGAACCCTAACTGCAATATAGGAGACCCCAACCACCACTTCTGTGAAGATCTGAGGTTACCATGCTGATAACTATAGATCAACTAATTACCAAGCAAACAATTATAGAACAGGCCATTATCAAGAAGTAAATCACCAAGACTCCACGTACGAGGTTCACCAACTACACAACCCTCAATAGTAGAAGGGATGAGATCTTTATAGCAATGCGTGCATCAGGCTTATTCAAAAAGCCGAGGCCTATCAAAATAGAACCTGCAAGGTTGGACAATTCAAGTATTGTGACTTCCATGAGAGCTTCGGACATAACACTGTGGATTGCTATGAATTGAGAGATCAAATTGAGGAGTTGGTTAGGGCTGGAGAGTTACAAGAGTTCGTTGAGCAAGTCCGTAAAGCTTACAAATATAGGACAATCAGAGACGGCAAAAGACCAGTGCATATGGAGAGTGATGTAAATGAACAACCCAAGTTTTAGAGGATAACCACTATTTTGGGTGAAGACAATCGAACTGGAGACTCCAATAATTCAAGGAAGAACTATGCGAGAAGGTTTGATAAGGAGATTTTTATGACTAGTTCAAGCAAAAGGCCAACTACGTTTCATGCCCCAATCATGTGCTCAGACCATAATGCTAGGGGGTAGTTCATCCACATGAAGATGCACTGGTGGTTACAATGATGATCGCTAATTTTGAATGACAAAGGATTTTGATAGACATAGGCATTTCTGTTAATGTTCTATATAAGGATGTCTTTGACATGATGGGGTGCAAGGAGTCACAACTACGCCCGATCCAAACTCCGTTAATACGATTTGCTGGACAAAGAGTCAACTCTCTAGGCTCGATTTATCTACCTGTCAAGGCTAGAGACGGAAGACCCCAAACAACCATTATGATCGAATTCATTATTGTTGATAGGCCAAGTGCCTATAACGTGATATTAGGGAGACCATTCTTTTATGAGACAAAAGTAGTAATTTCAATTTATTGTCAAAAGTTAAAGATTCAAATGGGTGATGGAGTTGGGATTATGGCCAGTGACCAACAAGCCTTCAGAGATTGTTGTGAGGTGTCTGTCAAACCATGCCATGTGGTTGTTAGGACTTTAGCCAATGATCAGCCTAGTTTGATAACTACTGGATCTCATACAAGAAGTGATGAAGAGGCACGTGGTGAATTAGATCCTTGAGATAGGAGATATGAACAACGAGCAGAACCGTTTGAAGAAATGAAGCTATTTCACTTAGGCCCAGATAATTAAGATAGGTCAGTAAGACTTGGGACTCGACTATCGCCTTTATTACAACTGAAGTAACAGGATCTATTGAAATATTATAGAGATGTCTTTGCATGGAGCCATGATAACATGCCAAGCATTGATCCATCATTGATTTGTCACCGTTTGAATATCGACCCAGCAATGAAGCCGATTAGGCAGAAGAGGCGAGCTTTTGATGCAACACGTTATGAGGTAATGACAATTGAGGTAGACAAACTTCTGCATGCCAATTTCATTCGAGAAGCTAATTACCCTAGTTGGTTAGCTAACCTTGCTCTTGTGCAAAAAACTAATGGTAAGTGGAGAATGATGATAGATTTCACTGACCTAAACAAAGCCTACCCCAAGGATAGTTTTCCATTACCAAGAATATACCAACTTGTGGATGCCACAGTAGGCCATGAGTTAATGAGTTTCATGGATGCTTTTTTTTATTACAATCAGATCAAGATGTACCCATTGGATGAAGAGAAGACTACATTATTACAAATCAAGGGTTATATTGTTACAAGGTCATGCCATTTGGCCTAAAAAATGCTAGAGCTACCTATCAAAGACTTGTGAACAAGCTCTTCAAACAGCAAATTGGGAAGAACATGGAGGTCTATGTTGATGATATGCTAACCAAGTCCATTACTACAGAAGAGCATGTTGAAGACTTAAAGCAAACATTTGAAGTATTGAAAAGGCATTACATGAAGTCAAACCCAGAGAAGTGTGCCTTTGGAGTGTCGGTCGGGAAGTTCTTGGGTTTCATGGTAAGCCAAAAAGGCATTGAAGCCAACCCAAATAAAATCTAAGCCATTTGTAACATGGAATCCCCTAAGACACTCAAACAGGTGCAGATACTAACAGGAAGGTTGGTAGCCTTGAGTCAGTTCATTTTAAGGGCCACAGATAAGTGACACCCTTTTTTCAAAGCAATGGGGCAAGGAAAGAAGATGCACTAGACAATTGAATGTGAGGTTGCGCTTCAACAGTTGAAGAATCACTTAGCAAGTCTTCCACTTCTCTCGACACCCCAATAGGGTGAGACCCTATATTTATGCTTAGCTGTTTCTGCGACTGCTATAAGTTTGATGTTGGTTTGCGAGTCTAAAGGAATTCAGAAGCCTGTTTATAACACCAGCAAGTCTCTTATAGATGCATAAACCTGTTACTTAGCACCAAAGAAATTAACTTTTGCTTTAATAGTTTCGTCTAGAAAGCTTAGGCCTTATTTCCAAGCCCATTCAATCTGTGTATTCACTTATCAACCTTTGAAGCAAATCTTACAAAAGCCTTAACTTTCAGGATGCTTAACAAAATAGAGCATTGAGATAAGCGAATTTGACATCACTTTCACTCCTAAAAATGCAATCAAAGTTCAAGCAATCGCCAAATTCATAGCTGAATTCACCAACTACTTAGAGGGTTGTGATGATGGTAAGCTGTTACCAAGGCAAGAAAGTGATGTACCCCAACAAAATGCAAAAGCATCAGACAAACAAAACTCTTCATCCATGAACCATCAAAAGATAGCAAGCTGGACATTGTATGTTGATGGAAGTAGCAATCAAAAGGGTAGTGGAGCAGGAGTTGTCTTGGTAAGCTTGAAAAACACAAAACTTTGTTATGCTCTAAAGCTTGGTTTTAAGGCTTCCACAATCACTACAAGAAAAATGATCATATTTGGCAGTCTTTGATCGTCAAATAAGTATATATTTGGCGGTCTTAAAAGCGCCACCAATGGCACCGCCAAATATAGTCAATTTGACTATATTTGGCAGTCGATCAAAATGCCGAATATGTATCTGACTATACTTGGCGTTTTTTGACCGCCAAATATAGTGGGTTTAAAAATTAAAAAAAAAATACTTGGTGGTTTTTGGCCGCCAAGTATAATAGTTTCAAAAATTAAAAAAAAAATATACTTGGCAGTTTTTAAAAAGCCAAGTATTTGAAAAAAATTAATATATATATATATATATATATATATATCAATTTGGATTGATCTGATTATAACCTAAAAAGGGTCAAGTTCGGTCTTTCTTAATCAAAACAAAGTCGACCTGGAATCTGATATTAAAACAAAATAGCTACAACATACAGACAAGATAAAACCATCTAAAAACCAAAAGAATTTTAGTTGTAATGGTAAGTTGAATATCTATCGAGAAGAGAAATAATAGATACATATCAAGCAAAAGAAGCCTTCATAGTAAAAGTAAGCATAAAGCTCACAAGGGTAATGTTGACAGAGTCCACGACATGGACACCAACGTTTTCGGATGAGAATTTGCATTCACCATCTTTTGCAGTGTATGGATATGCCTTCTCAGTATTAAAGCCACCATTGTACTTTATGTACTCAAAATTAAGCTTAAGATGGCAACCCACCACTACAACCAAAATTATTGAAAGCTTGGGCACAGTCCATAAGTTGCTGTTCTGACAAAGAGATTCTGTCAAAGCCAATAGCAATCTAAAACTAACATATAAAATCATAACATGCATAGGTGAAATAGCTCATGTGAATTACAATGATATCAAATATGCATATTTACCAATCCTTATTATAAACCACCATGCAAAGTAAGCACCATTAGATTAAAAAAAAAACTCATGTATTCATGACGACTTAAATTATGTAATAACGAAATTAGTTCTCATGACAAAATGCGTATGAGGTCAATTATTCAAGGGCAATGTACCTATATGCAAATTGACATACACATAATTTATGCAGCAAAATCATGCGAATCACTATTAGCTCATGCACAAGTTCAGACCATCAACATCTCATGCACAATGTCATTAATCCATATTCCTCAAGCAATATTTCATTCACAGTTTCTAAAAACCATAAAAAATTCATTGATACAAAAAATTTACTCAATTTGACCTCAACTGTAATTATTCAAAATCACAGGCTTCATTCAAATTCAGTCTTAAAACTCATGCACAGAAATCACTAGACAAACTTTAATCATAACATCCATACAAACTCAGTCATCACAAAATCATATAACATCCAAACACTCCCAAATATTCCATTCTGTCTCCCAAACTCCATATTGCAACTCCACCTATTATGATGGCCACAACACTTCAATCATCATCCATAATATCTCATATATAAGCTGCAAATAATGTGACTTAAAAGTGAAGTGTGAAAACAAAAATGTAAATCTCTTACCTGATTTCCACGCAAAAGAAAGAAAACAAGCAAAATTTTGTCAGAATTCCCCTCTTAGCTTCTTCTTCCATCAAAGACATCTGTCGGCGAGCTTGCCTTTTCTCTTTGCTGCTAGTGGACTTACTTGGTGAGCCAGACTGGTTACTAGTGAGGAAAATAGACTAACCCTGTGTAACTAGAACTGACCAAATATCTACGAGCAAATTATTTTTGCAAAAACAAGCAAAATTCAGACCTCAAGACCAGCTACAAACAACTTTAAAAAAAATTATATATAATGATATATTAGATGAAAAGAGAAAGAGCAAACCTTGATTGGAGCATCAGAAACTCGATAAGAATCCACCGTCAACATAACCAACCACAGCCCAGGAAAAACAGTCTTCAACAAACGAAAATAAAAGGTAAAAATCAGACTATCAATCAACAAAACAAAACGAAAAAAAAGATTTCTTTTTTCCTACCTCGAGCTGTTTCTGGATATTTTTTGGCCGCTTCCTCGGTCGACGAGCCGGCCTCAACCTCGTCATCACAAAGATATCTTCTTCAATCTCTTCTCTCGACAAAGTTATCCTAAACTTGCTCTTCTCCTTCTTCTCACTGTTGTTCCCTCTCGATTCCACCATCTCCCTTAATCTCATCGACTTCGGCTTCGTATTCACAACATTCCCACTCTGATTTCGACCCTCCAAGACCGCCGCATTCACCACGGCTTCTTACGTCACCTTCCTCGGTCGTAAATTCCATGGCTTCCCCACCACTACCTCTCCTTCTTCCACCTCCTACTCCTCTTTCTACATATATATGCACACGAGCAAATATAAACTATCGGTATTGGTGGACTCAGTAATCTGGATGGAACCCACCTTCCACCACCACAGATCTCCCTTTTTCGACCGTTTCCTCGACATCTCCTCCTCCATTTCCACCACCTCTGACGTCGCAGATGATGACCTCAACGAAGACAATATTTTCTGGACCAACGACGACTCTTCTGAACTCCACAATTTCAACAACACCACTGCAACGACCCCCTCAACCGCCACAGCCGCTATCGTTACCAACCACAACCAATTACCGTCCTTTATGCAGAAGTCCAAAATTCTCACAGAAATCGATGATATCGTCATTACCGTCGACGTCGACGAAAATGATTCTATCGATTCTGAAACCGCCTCTCATGGAGAGGTCATAATCTATGCCGATGAGGAAGTTCTAACACTCGACGCCGATGAACGTTCCCGTTCTATCAATCGCGATGGCGAAGCAGGGAACAATCGATTCTTTGAGTTGGACGAGGATGAGGGGGACGAAGAGATGTTGTCGCCGCATGAGATTGTAGAGAGAAGGTCAGGGATGTCGCAGAAGACTACGTTTTCTGTGTTGGAAGGCGTTGGGCGGACTCTCAAAGGGAGAGATCTAGGGCTAGGGTTTCATTTTCTTTATATACAATTGTGAATTTCCAAGAAATCCATATATATTAAAAATTATAAAAATCGTCCCTTTCTTCAGTCCCTATATTTCAAACTTTTTCATTTACACCATTAGACTAATTTTTTATAATTTTTAGAGCACTAAATGTTTTAATTTAATTTTTAAAATAAATTATAATAATTTTTTACATATTTAAAATGTTATATTATTGCAATAATTTTTTTGATATTTTTAATTGCTTAATTTTCATCAAAGTAATTAAATAATGTGATTTTCATCGCTTTGAAATTAAAAAATAATTTTATTTACTTCATAAAATTTTCACATTTAAAAATTCATTTTTCTAAAATTTAATATTTAAAAATTTATTCTTTTCATACATATAATAATGTTATCTTTAATTTAAAGACTTTTAAAAATTATTTTTAATTTTAGATTAAAAATAAAATTATATTTTTTAATTATATTTAGATAAATTTATTAAAATTTTAAATATTATATTCACATATTTTAAAGAAAAAATGAAAAGAAAGAGAGAAATTTGAGAGGGAAAAGAAAAAATTACATTTTCACATACTTGTCAAACTTTTATAAAAATGTGATATATATGTGATTGAATAAGACAAAAAGTGACGAATAAGATAAATTAATAGGTTTGACTTTTAAGACATGGTTAAATTTCTCACTTTTTAAATAAAGTGCCAAATAAAAAAATTGTGAAGTGACAAATATGTAAAAAATTCTTGTAGTGAATGAAGCCGAGTATGAGGTAGTTTTAGCTGGAATGAGGCTAGCAAAAAACTTAAAAGTTGAAAAATTGATCCTCAAAAGTGATTCACAAGTAGTTGTAAGTCAAGTGAATTTAGAATACAAAGCTAAAGGGAACAACATGACATCCTATCTCCAAAGGGTCAATGAATTGAAAAAGTGCTTCAAAGAATTAAAAGTAGAGAGAATCCCACGAGAAGAGGACCCGCAAGCTGACTTTCTACCTAAGCTAGCATCCTCTACTGAAATCAAAATGTCTAAGATAGTCCCACTAGAGTTTATCCTGAAACCAAGCATTCATCTTGATGATGCCACCTTTGAGGTAAAAGCAATGAATCAATCTCCAAGTAGAATGGACCCCATCCTAGCTTGTCTCATAACAGGTGAGCTCCCAAATGACAAATTGGTAGCGAGAGAGCTTAAATATCGAGCGGCTAGGTATTCTCTAATTGATGATGTCTTATACAAATGGGGTTATTCAATGCCTTATCTAAAGTGTCTCAATGATGAAGATGCTAACTACATGTTGAGAGAAATCCATGAAGGAGTATGTTGAAACCATTCTGGAGCAAAGAGCTTAGCTTTTAAAGCTTTGAGGCAAGGTTATTACTGGCCTACCATGCGTGCAGATGCAAAAGCCTTTGTAAGGGATTATAACAAGTGTTAATAGTTTGCAAATATACCTAGACAACCACCTGAGAAGCTTACCTCATTAAGCAGCTCTTGGTTATTTGCTCAATAGGGCATAGACTTAATTGGCCCTCTCCCAACGTCTAAAGGTCAAGTGAAATTTGCAATAGTGGCTATTGATTATTTCACCAAATGGGTTGAAGCCGAACCATTGGCAGCCATCACTGAAAAGAAGACCACGAATTTCATTTGGAGATGTCTTATTTGCAGGTTTAGGATTCCACATACTATAATCACTAATAGTGGTAAACAGTTTGACAATGCTAACCTTAAGGAACTTTGTGAGCAGCTTGGCATCCATCACAAA
The DNA here is from genome assembly GCA_013180625.2 of Boswellia sacra. Lineage (NCBI taxonomy): Eukaryota > Viridiplantae > Streptophyta > Magnoliopsida > Sapindales > Burseraceae > Boswellia > Boswellia sacra. Next base: position 120,790 of record SNVD02004221.1, read on the forward strand.
TTCTCGTCACTAGCTCACCCTCAAGCTAATGGCAAGTGGAAGCAGTTAATAAGGAGATAAAGCATTTACTCAAAACCAAGCTAGAAGCATGTAAGGGGGGTTGGGCTGAAGAGCTTCACAATGTCTTATGGGCTTATAGAACCACCCTTAGATCCATAATATGAGAAACCCCTTACTCTTTATCTTTTAGACTGGAAGTTGTGGTTCCAATTGAAGTAGGAATGCCCAACCTTCGAAGAATTGCTCATGATCCAAAGGCTAATTCAGAACAGCTCAAGATGTGTTTGGATTTGGTTGAAGAGGAGCGAGACATGGCACAAGTTAGATTGGCAGCATACCAACAAAGGGTGGCCAAATTCTACAATTCTAGAGTTAATGCAAGAAAGTTTGAAGTTAGAGACTTGGTCCTAAGAAAGGTAATATTGAACATGAAAGAACTGGGAGTTGGAGTCTTAGGACCCAATTGGAAAGGCCCATACCGAGTAGAGCAAGTTCTTGGCTCGGGGGCTTATCGCCTGCTTTGAATGGATGGGACTAAAGTTAGGCACCCTTGGAATGCTGAACACTTGAAGAAATATTATCAATGAGAAATTTGAGCTTGGAAAGGTGTCCCGGGTTTAGAATGATTCATATACTTATCTCTTACAAATAGCTACAAGCTATATTTTGAAGACCTAAGTGTCTCTTTTCTCTTATTTCCACGAAGAGCCTAAGCACTTTCCATTTTAAAGGACCATGGTCCTTCTCGACTGAATGAGCAAATACTCACTTGATAAATATGAAACCCAATGAGGTATTATTCATATTATGTTGCAAGCTATATCTTGAGGGCCTAAGTGCCTCTTTTCTTTTATTTCCACAAAGGACTTGAGCTCTCTCTCCTTTTAAAGGACCAACGTCCTTCTCCACTAAATGAACAAAGACTCACTTGATGAATATGAAACCCAATGAGGTATTATTTATATTATAGTGAAAAGTACTTGTTTCTTTATTGAACAAGCTAAGGTTCAACTAATGGGAAAGAGCCCATGTGATACTATTTAAAATATTACTAGTTTGATTGGTTGATATTCCAATGTGTTTCTTTCAAGGATCTAACTCTTTGAAGAAGTTAAGGCTATAAGTACATTAACTGATGGCCTAGCTTGCCTTTTATTCTGAAGTGACTCATCCAAAGATGACATGCTTTGAAGAAGTGGGGGTTGCTAGTACATTCACTAGTTAACTCAACTTATCTATGGTAATAGTAATTTCAAAAGAATTACAAAGAATAGCTCAAGTTAACTCTGATTTGGGAATTACATTTCGATATCTACTTAACAAGCCAATATTAAATTGAGTACATGGACTAAAGCCCTTTGGTCAACAAATCCTGTTAATGGATTGCAATAAGTTTTCCAGACTATGAAATTTATCATGAGAGAGATTACATGAGACGGTCACTCAATCAGCTTATTGGATTACATAACCAATTGAAATCATAAGGTCTTTACCTAATATCTTTCTCTTGTTAGGATAGCTGATGCCATCAAAATTCGAATTTCAAATTTTAAAGCGAATGGATACATAAGGTTCAAGACGTGTCCCCTTTGAAATGGGCATAACTAAGGTGGTTTAAACACTAAAATAGAAGAAAGCTTCTCCCACAGGGACCATAGCCAACTACTTTAGCCATTCGGTGAACAAGTAGATCAAACAGCAACAATGAATATCGAACTGAAGCTTCTTAAGCTCAAGTTTGAGAAGAAGGAAAAGCAAGAAATCATTGAGTAAATTTTCAAAGGCAACTATGTAGTCATAACCTCTCATACTTTGAGCTAGTGACTAAGGGGGCTAGTATGGATGGCATTTTGTAGACCCATCTGAATAGACCCAAAACAACCTCCTAAATACAACCTAATAATTTTTACAAGCTTACAAGTATTTCAAAAAATCTTTGAATGAGCCAAAAACATTATAACGAAGCACGGAGGGGATGACCATGATAAGTAAAGTTACTAGCCTCGGCTTGAGCCTCAAGTCATTGAATTTACCTCAGCTTCAGCCTCAAGTCCACAAGCCTTCAACGTAATATCTCTTACTTCAACTTGAGCCTCAAGTCGTTAAGTTTATCTCAGCTTGAGCATCAAGTAATTGAGTTTACCTCAACTTGAGCCTCAAGTCCACAAGCCTTCAACGTAATGTCTCTTACTTCAGCTTGAGCCCCAAGTCATTGATTTATCTCAGCTTGAGCCTTAAGTCATTAAGTTTATCTCAACTTGAGCCTCAAGTCCACAAGCCTTCAACATAATGTCTCTTACTTCAACTTGAGCCTCAAGTCATTGAGTTTACCTTAGCTTAAACCTCAAATCCTTGAATTTACCTTAACTTGATCCTCAAGTCCACAAGCTTACCTTTAATGTCTCTTACTTTAACTTGAGACTCAAGTTCTCGAGTTTACCTCAACTTGAGCCTCAAGTCCACAAGCTTACCTTTAATACCTCTTACCTCAACTTGAGCCTTAAGTCTATAAGTACGCTTTAACTTGAGCTTCAAATCCACAAACCTTCAACGTCTATCTTTGCAACAAGATGCATATTAGCTAGACCACGTGGCAGCCCTATAATATCTCAAAATAAAGGTTGTGGATGCCCTTTATAAATCATCTAAAAGGTTATACAACCCCTTAAGATCATGACAACTCACATCAACAGATGGTGAAGATCCAGGTTATGAATTAGGCTTGCGTATAAAAACCCATTTCTACCTCCAAGGCAAGGGGATGACTCTTAGATAATTCCTAGGAAAATTTTGAGAACATCCACTAAGTTTTCTCTCTTCACTCTATTCTCCCTCCATTACTATTCTATTATCTCTATTCATACAAATACAATAAAACACTCATTTTCCTTGATTTTTCACCATAGGAAAAACCCTCCAACTAACTTGAGCGTCGAAGGGTCTACGCTGGTGAAAAATCTAGCGACCCTTGACATTTTACTATGTTACAACTGTTGGAGAGTTTTTAGCTACAAAGGTACCAGCTACCACCATGAATGTACCTTGAAGCGACCGGGGAGCCAAAGGAGGAAGGAAACAAAAGGTTTGCTGTCACTTTCAACCATCAGAAGATTGTCCCTGCACTTTCATAGCCGTCCTTTTCGTCTTGTCAGTGCCTAATGACCTAATAGTCAAAATTTTCGTAGAGAATGGAGAGACTAATTCGAACATATCTTAATTGATTCCTTAGCAGATCTTGACTGATTTTGGGGTGTCCTAGAATAGAAAGAGAGAGATTGATCTTGACAAATGAGAAGAGAAGAAAAAAAAATAAAAAGAGAATGGAGTAGGTGTCAAATAATGAATGTTAGATTGAAGGAGATGTTAATTCGATAGAAAGAGAGAGGAGATAAATAAAATGTTACGATTATGGCTTTTAAAGACAAATTTCAAAGTTGAAATGTTCTAGATTTTCAATGGTTTGGGCAGCTGTGTGGAGTGAACAAATTTATATATGTCAAGTCTTGATTGGGTGGTTGTACTAGCTTAGCAAGTTGAGGTGGTAGAGTCACCGCATGAAGACTTTTTCTCATTTTTTACCGTGACTTGAACTTAGCCTTGAAGTGTTTATTAAAAATATATCTATATGTTCATGCATAAGAGAAGATTTTAATGGGCATTTAACATTCTAACAATAAAAAAGTTGGATGTTAAAAGGGCTTGGACCTGAAGTTCCATTGTCATTGGTTATTCACAAATAAGTATGAAAAACTGCAACTTGAATGAGTATACATTAATATCTAGACTTCAACTTGCACAAGTGAAACTCAAATGATGCTCATGTTGTGCATTAATTACTTCGCAGTGTTTGATAGACAATGTTTATACTCTTCAACCAATTTGGCTAGTATTTTATTTTCTAGAATGTCTAGGCAATTCATTTTGTGAAAAAAAAAAATGCATTGCAACAAGCATGATTCATACCCAAGCACTTAAGAATAATCTCATTAAGTCTTTAATTGGGTTTTTAACATTTAATTAGGTCCAACCCAAATTTCGTGTATGCTTTTAATTAATCACATTAGTTATAAACACATTAATCTAATTAATTAAATTAGCTCAAATACTCTATTATTTAATTAATCAAATTAATTAAATAATGAGCTCATTTACTAGTCAAATATATTTAATTTAATACCTGAACTTTATTATCTAATAAACCCAATTAAATTAATTAATTAATTTTTTGAATCCAATCACTGTTCAAACAATTAAATTAAATAAAAACATGTGCTACTCACTATGCTAATCCTTTCAATTAAAGAGGTATTGATATATATAACATACATGTAACCACAATTTGAATAAAAAGTTGAAGTTTACAAATATTATTAGAGGGACCTAAAGTCCTAAAATCATGCACTAGAACTAGAAAGTTCTGGTTTTTGAATCTCTATATATATGAACCGGAAGTTTTGATTATAAACCTAAATTTTTACACACTTATTTTCTCTTTTATTTAGTTTATTTATTTATTTCACTTTATATTCATTGTAATTATGTTTATTATATCTTTTAATTTTATTTTTTAATGTTATTATATTCTAGAATATGCATCCAAAAGATGAAGTTAAAAGTTTATCCCTAAAGGAGAAGCCAAATACCATTATAACCATCACAATGAATTGATATCTAATTGATCCACTAAAGTTTGCCTTATTGGCTATTGAACATTCCCTAAAGAGAATGTTGTTGAACCATCCTCATAAGTGAATGACATCATTCCCTGAAGTGAATAATATTGTAACCACTTCCTTAAATTAGATACTATTATGACATTCCCAGAAGCGAATGTTATTAATAGTCATTGATTAATTATAAATACTGCTATGTTTTAAAATGCTTATTGACATCAAATTGGTTATTGAAAGAACTTTAAATCAATCCCAAAGGATTGTGGGAATGTTTTGTTAATGATTTAGTGGATCTTATAAATCTTGATATCTCTCAGATTCCTTTATTGATTTGGATGAAAATGTTAAACATTTAATTGTGATGAAAATAGCTAAGGTATGGACATTAAAAATATGTTAATTGTTGCCTGAAGAGACAATATTTATGTCTAGTTGATGATGCAACAAAGGATGTAACCCTAAAGTTATAAGAAATATGAGTAATGCTACTCTTACAAACTACTTATACAAACTCATCTGTACAAACTGACGTGGCATGACATGATTTGATAAATAAATACAATAATTTGAAAAATATATATTAATAATAAATGACATTAATTAACATGGATGATGTGGCGATTATATAGGAATGCCACGTCAGTTTGTATGTATGAGTTTGTATAAGTAGTTTGTATGAGTAGCATTACTCAAGAAATATTTATTGAAGTTAACTTTACTAGAAGCTAAAGTTAAAGTTATATCAAGGTTCATATGTTACTAATACACAATGAGATTAATGTTCCTTTACAACAATTCCCCTATGAAACAGTAAACAATGAATATGCTATATGCTAGAAGCGTGACAAACCCCTTGGATAAGAAGATATTGTTCATGAAAATAGAGATGAAGCTAGAAAATTCGTCATAAGGGCAGCTTTAATTGAGGAATATTAAATTTGTATATCATAATAAATAAGTAAAAAAAATGAAAGATCATTGGTTAATTATATTTTTTTGATGTGTTTTTATGTTTTAAACTATTGCATAGTAATATTATTGTCAATATTGTCAAATTGATTCTATTGCATAGTAACAATTCATTCTTCATCGAAATTCAAAATAGCATCCAACGACAAAATCCAATTATGAATTATAAGATAGAGGGATAAATTCATAATATAAAATGGAACTTTTACTGTATTAAGTTTTATTTAAATGTGTGTATATACATTTATAAATGATAAGAGTGATATTACACTTACAAACAATTTAATTATACAACCTAACCTACACAATCAAGACATTGACCTAGCTTGTACAATATGATACGATCTAACCAATTCACAAACTACCTAATTGATATAATCAATTCATACTATCTGACTTATACAATATGATTTGATATAATCTATATTAGTAGATTGTAAAAATAAAAAATAAATGAAAGAGAATTTAACAAAGATTTAGGGGGCGATTGTTTTTTTTTTTGTTTGAAATCTAAATAGGTCTGAATTAAACTGAAATCTGAATAGGTTTGAATATAGAAATCTGAGTGATATGATTATTTTTTTATTTTAATATCTGAATTGAAATGTCTAAAAAATAATATTTTTACATAGATATTCATATTTATATATATTATTTTCACTTGTGATTTTATTTTACATAGTAAAAGTAATTGTGTACCAAAATTTGTTATGAATTTCATTTGTTTAAATGTGTATAATTGGGAAAGAATTTTTTTAAGAATTTGATATAGAAATAAGTTAAATAACCATAAAATAATTTAAAAAATATATAGAGAATCATAATATAAAATTAAAAATAAATAATAATGTTCTAAAATTAAATATTAGGCTGTGTACAAATTGATCATAAATGAATTTTTATAATGGTATTTAAGAGAATTAAAAGAGTAATAAATGATTCAGACATTTGCATTCAGATAAAAGCTAGCATTTTTAACTTTTTCATTCAAATGAAAATGTCTTCGATTAAGTCTTCAGTCAAAAAAAACAATCACCATAAAAAGATCTTAAATTTGAGAGTAAGTTAACTTCAGACTTCACACCAAAAAATAATCACCCCCTTAAAATTACTCTTACAAACCATTTTTATAAATTAATGTGACCTATGTGATTTGAAGAATAAATTATACAATCAAATGCAACCATTAAAGATAGATGATATGATATTAGTTATATAGAATAACTCTATATCATATTATATAAGTTTAGATAATGAATTTGTGACTATAGCACACTTTCTAGTGAATGATTTAGTAATTACCTTCATACGTGAAGCAACCAACATAGATCTTGAAATTTGATTTTTTTTTTCTAATAAGTAAAGAAAAAAAACACTTTTGTATGTTTATATTTTTACACAAATACCTTCGCGTTAGTAAAACTTCAGAAAATTTGATGAGTACTTGAAGTGACTATATTTATTAAGCAGTGTTACACTCACAAACTTCTTTTATAAACTCAATCATGTACATCAAGATAATATTATTATACAATTTTAGCATTATTAGTTTTAAGTAATATTATTAATTTTTAAATTCACTGTTACAATTATATTATATGACATAAGTTTGTATAAAATAATTTGAGCATAGTGTTGTTGTTTAAACTTTATTATTGTTTGAATTTATTTGTGGATCAAATCTCTCCTTGCGCTTATAATCACCAATTCAGCATGTTAACAATTTGAACTAGATGAGTTAGAATGTATAAATTGATATTATATAATATTACCACATATCTTTTATTGACATGATATATTTAAGAAAAAAGAAATAATAAAAAATATAAGAAAAGTAATGTCGTGGCAGTTGAATACTTTAAAAAGAAGTTTGAAAAGAGCAATGGGGACTAGGGAGAAAAATCGATCTAAACAGGATACAATCAGTCAAAAATAAAATAAAATATTTAATGTTGTGGTGCTGCGAAGCGATACGTCATCGTCGTAGTCGTATTCACCGAATTTGCTTTCACTTGACATGGAATGGCATGGACTGGCGCACAATTACTTTCGAAGAAAGAACGCGGCTTTGACTTGGATGATTAATCAAGGGGTGACATACTTCGAATATTCAAAGTGGTGGGTCATTTAAATAAATATTTTATTGTGAAGTTTCCAAGTGTTAATTAATGGATGCGCTTTGCAGAAAAATTATTCACATTAATTTGTGTGTTTCTAATCATGCAGTGCCGGCACCCAATACGGTGATGATAATAGAAAGAATATTTAACATAGAGAGGTAGTAAGTTAATGAAATATTATTTATTCTGCATATTCTTCGCCATTTAGAGATCGTGACACAATGTTTTTACAATTATAAACTATCTCGACCTTGGACTGACTCCAATTGATATCTGAGACTCGAACCTCAATTGGCTCAAATTCAAGTCTTACTTCCTCTCGTCAATTCTACCGAAACCGAAAGGATAATTGTCATTTTCAGTTTGTCAGGGTTTCTCAAAAAGAAAAAGACAAAAAAAAAAAAAAATTGATAGGTATGAGACACTCCCCTCTTTAAATTATAGGATTAAGAAAAAAAATCATTACAATATTTAGCATTAAATGTTAGAGATGTTGAATTAGGTTGATTTTGGTCGAGACTAAACGGCTGTTGATTTAATTAATTTCTAAATAACACAAAGTTGTAAAAGGGTTTCAAACCTACGATTATTGATCAGTATGACTTTGATATCATACTAAATTTATCATTTTTTGTTAAGTTTAAACTTATAAATGTGAGCTTAATAATAATATTTTAAGCTTTTTAAAAAATAGACTGTATATTAAAATTTTAAATGTAATACCACATTCAAGTAATCGAAAGACAGAACAAACTTTTTGTGCTACCGGACTTAAGGTCTAACAAATCTATAAGTATTCAACATCAAAATGGACATGTATCGAGATGTTGAACATTGTTTTGATATAGATAAAAAAGCGTGATAACACAGTGGACAGTTGATCAGCCATTATGCTTGTGGTTATGATATCTCTTTAATTTAGGTCATCATTATTATAAGATATTAGATTATAGATGAACACTAAATAAATATCTAATAAACTAAGGTGTTGAATTATTATTTAAATTATCAAGAGCATCTAATAAGGTATTAGGTTGTTAATTGGATTATCAAGTGATACTTGATGCAATACATTTGTCAAGATTAAGATTACGGAGGGTCCTACATTTGCATTTAGAGGACGGAGAATAAATTTAATATGTAAATTGAATTTCTAGATTTTAGAAAAACAAAGAAAGAAAGTAAAAATGAGCTTTTAACTTTCAGGTTGATAATAAGACAATTAAAGTAACGTAGACCAAAGCATTGACTATTGATAGCCAAGTCAAAGCCAATCAGCAAACTACAACTCCATTTTTACCAACTAGGCAACCGCTCTTCCGTAGCGAAACCATCGTCTCCATCTCCATGCTCGCTCGTCTTCCTCGCATTCTCCGCCGTCCGATCTGGATGATCATCAACCTTTGTCCATGAATTGGAAGGCTCTTCTTTCCAACCTTTGCTCCTGCTTAAAGAACCGGCTTAAAGCTGGCAGACGCGCCTCTGGATCGGCTGACGAAGCTGATGCCTTCGACTCCTCCTCCGGCCTCTTCTTCGACCTCCGTACTCTCCAAATTGCCACTAACTTCTTCTCCGAGTTGAATCAGCTCGGCCACGGCGGCTTCGGCCCCGTCTACAAGGTTCCTTCTTTGTACTTTGTTAGGGCCAATTTTGTAATTTTGAGAGATGTTTTCTGCGCTGCCACCAACAAACATTTTACGAGTGTTGAGTCGAGTCTACGAAATGGATGTTGTTTGGTTGAAAATTTAAAATTCAATTATTATTATTATTTTTTTATTTTGGAAAAACGAGAATAATAAGTAAAAAACAAAACTTCAAAAGTTAAAAATATTCCCAGCATAATTAAAAAGGTTTCCAGGCATCTTTGTTGTTTAGTTTGATATTTACCCAACAAAATTGATAAGGTTTCCCTGCACACCTGCTATAATGTCTTATCTGTCCCCTTCTCCCTTTCCTTCTTCCTTTTGCGTCTCAGATCTGTTCCTGCGCTTTTTCTCATTTAGCAATTATCACCCGTAAAACAAAAGCCCCAACAATCCAGGACTTGGAGCTTGGGTTATACCAATGAGTCGCGCTTTGGTTGTAGTACAATTTCGATTTCTTTCTTCACATAATATAATTACATGGGATGTTAGCTCTGAGACAAAATATTGGTCAAATGTAGACTGTGTAGTTTTCATTACATATTCGATTTCATTTCCAAATAGAGATTTATCCAACCCGATTATTTACCATCGAAGAGTGTCTTAAAATGCTAGCCAAGGATGAAAGATGTTAAGAGTCTGAATGAGAGGCAAAGAGAAGGAGAGAACGAGGGGGACGACGTTTGATGTGTAGTGAAACCAAAGAAGTGAGAGGCAAAAGAGGAGAGAAGGAAAGAGATGACGTCTAATGTGCCGGGAAACTGTTGTTTGATTGTGGGTTTTGGGATTTTGTTTTCAAAATTTTAAAAGGTTATATTATTAGTTTTTTAAATTTTGAAAATGAAACGTGGTTTGTGCGTCTTGAAAAAACAGAATTTTAAAAACATAAACAAATAAGTGAGATGCTTAAAACAAGGGGAGTGAGGAGAAGTAAATGTGAGGAAACCTTTTTAATTATGTTGGATAAATATCAGTTGTTGATTTATCCAACGCTCAAATTTTGGGTTTGGATAAAAGTTAGACCAGAGTCCGAAGGAGAGTCTAATTATATATATATATATATATATATATATATATATATATATATATATATATATGAATGATAGTCTTAATTTATACTCTAACATCTCGTGTTAAGTCTTAAAAGTTATATATATTCACTTAAATTTGTGTATTTAATTATTTTTACATGGTTTTTTAGAAAATTTATAATTTTTGAGAAAATTTACATGGTTTTCAATAGAATTTACATAATTTTTTGTGGTTTAACAAGGATTCTTATAACACAGGTTAAAACTATTTATATCCCACACGATTCTTTTCATTCTAGTTATGAAATAGTTAAATTAAAGGATTCAATTAGTTTTACATTGTCTAACAATATTTTTGGTTAAATAACTTGAATGTGATAGTATGAACTCTAGCTTTTACAATTATTCCTCCTTATAGTTAGGCTTAACCTCGCTATTGTCATATCACATGTAGTTTCGCTTGAGAAAGAGATTCTGAGCTAGGAGCTTTTAAGGCAACTAACTTTATGAACTTCAAGGGAGGCTTCTGTATATTTTGCAAGCAAAGGAGGTGTTTTCTAAGTTTGATTTAAATTTTCTAGTTGGCGGATATTTATAATGGGATTTGTAAAATCTTATATTACTACTTTTTAGCATTGTCCACATATATTTGAGTATGATATGTACATTGCTTGGAATTATCATATAATCACCCAGTATTAGCCTCCCCCTACAGGGATTGATGCCGGATGGTCAAGAAGTTGCTGTGAAGAAGCTTTCTGTAGACTCAAGACAGGGACTGAGAGAATTTATTAATGAGGTGAAGCTATTATTGAAAATTCAGCACAAGAACTTGGTCACGTTATTCGGCTGCTGTGCAGAGGGACCTGAGAAGATGCTTGTTTATGAGTATCTACCTAATAAAAGCCTTGATTATTTTCTCTTTGGTGAGTGAAATAGAAAAATTTAATCCTATTATTCATACTTTTCGTTTGCATATATTTTTGAGTTTGACAAGTGAAATATGACAGATAAAAATAAGTCTGCATCACTGGATTGGACAACACGATACCGGATAGTTGCAGGTATTGCAAGAGGTCTTCTCTACCTGCATGAGGAGGCCCCAGAAAGGATCATTCATAGAGACATCAAAGCAAGTAATATTTTGTTGGATGAGCAATTGAACCCTAAAATCTCTGATTTTGGCCTGGCAAGGCTCTTTCCTGGTGAAGACACTCATGTCAATACATTCAGGATTTCTGGTACCCAGTGAGTAGTTTGTGCGCTTGTCCTATCTTTTTTCTCATGAAATAATCCTCACCAATTATGGTATAGTAGATGCGTGTTGTTTCAAAATTTTCCAGGTTAGTTTGTTGTTCACATTTATTGAAAACCTGAGAGAAACAGAAATAAATAGATCTTTTTGCTTATGCAGTGGTTATATGGCTCCTGAATATGCAATGCATGGATATTTGTCTGTGAAGACAGATGTTTTCAGCTATGGAGTTTTGGTCTTGGAGATTGTAAGTGGGAGAAAGAACCATGATGGGCGTCTTGGAGCAGAAAAGTCGGACCTTTTGAGCTACGTAAGTTAATTCCATAATAAAATTCTGATCTTATTCTTGATAGCTCATTCTCAAAACTACTTCATCAATGAACTTCAACTGAAATGCAGAAGCTTAATTAACTCATTCTCAAGGGGACCATAGCCTGAAGGTAATAATATAATTGATGCTATTGTTTAATGATCTTGGGTTGAAGATTGCAACAAACTTCATGCTTAAGGATAAAAAAGTGGGTATTTAATTTTTCAAGGTGGAGGTTTTTGTCTGGTGTAACCATGTTCTCCAGATATTCTAGGAAATTTTCAGAGATTATTACATAATATTCACAGTTAAAATATAATAACATGTATACCTGTCGGATCCACAAAGACAATTGATTAATGGAGACTTTTGAGGTTTCCGCTGAATTTGATCTAAGCCAGTAGGTGTTGTCAAGCTTTTGGGCAATGGATTGTTATTGTCATCTTCTTCCATTCAGACTTGATAGAGATATTTATTGAAATTCATGCTTGGATGGATGGTAATATTGAAGAGATGACAATACGAGATAATAATCTCAATGGATCAAAATAAGAATACCTATGACATGAACTAAGACTGCTATTCAACAATCTAGAGTTCAGAATGGTTATTTATATAAGCATTTAAAAAACCAATAGCAAGGAATGACAAAAAAGAGCCCAAGAAGAAATTTTCTAAATGAATAGAAGGTAGCAGCGATTTTATTGGTGCCTGTTGCATTTTCTTTCTTTGCTTTTGGCAAGTAATTTATTGTAGTCTTACATCTATCTAGCACATCAACCCAGTCGAAATTAATTTCACATTGACCAAATCTTTTGGATCAACAGTAAGATAACTCTAGTGTTTTTGGTGTGCTTAAAGCTTGTTTCTGCTGCATTTATTATTCATATTTACCTTTGTGAAGGGTACCGAGCCAAATTGCTTAATTTTTCTTGCACTCTTATACAGACATGGATGCTTTACCAAGAGGGGAATCCATTGGAATTAGTGGATTCAAGCCTTCCCAGGTGCAATCGTGATGAAGCAGCAATGTGCATTCAGCTAGGCTTGTTATGTTGTCAACAAAGTATTGCAGATAGGCCGGACATGAACTCTGTTCACCTTATGCTCTCAAGTGACTCATTTACTTTGCCTAAACCAGGTAAACCTGGAATACAAGGCCGTGCAGGCCGTTGGACAACTGCCTCTACTTCTGCACTTACTAAAACTAATACTAATACTAATACTAATACTAGTAGTACCAACACCGGTGTTACCAAGACCTCTGGCGGCAATAGTTTTGTTGAGGATTATTCTCGAAATTCTATCTCTTGTTCTTCTATCGACGAAGGTAGATGACCCACATTCATAATCTTTAGTAATTAGCAGCTCTTTATCCTATGTAAATCATTAGTTTTCTTTCTTACCTCCTTGTGTTAGTATAATATAATTCATTTTATTTGTTCTATTGTTTAAAGTTCATTGCTGCTATATTGGGTGTAAAATTTCTCAAAGAAAACAACTGTCCCCAACTCCCTATCGGGGTTCACTTGACCAAAAGGTGACTCCAACTTGTTTATTTTGTATTGCTGTTCTGATAGATAAATACTAGATGTAAGATTTGGAAGTCTTTCTTGATTCTGAAATTCTTTATAAACCTTAGAAATTTGTCAAGGATCAGTAAAGTTTGTACCTTGTTATGTATGTAAGTGGTTGAATACATAATTATAGCTGGTTGATTTGTAGCAGAGAAGTCTTATATAGATCTTTATACCTAGTTTGCTGTGCTTCTGCCTCTACTTCTATTACCCAAAAATCCTTGAGGGTATATCTCTCCATGTGTATGTCTCTGCCATAGACGTAGAAGTTTTGAGCGTTCTTATATAACTTCAATTGAGATTTCATGGGTGTTTTAAGCATGCATGAAAAGAAAATAAAAAAGAAAGAGATCTAGAGATTCATCATTCATTCTTATTGATAATTACTAAAATCTTTATACTAGGTAATCTACTATCCTTTTGTATGACGATAATCAATTTGGTTGTTGTGGTCGAACTCAATCACGGATTTCTGACCACCGCATTCTCCATAGGGCCCTCTTATCTCTTCCTTCTCAGAGCTCGGGATATGGAAGAAGGAGAAGGAACCTAAAGGAAGGTATCAGCAACAAGAAGTATTATTGGGATAGCTCATGATGATCATATTTATTTAAATTTAGTGGAAAAAGTAGATTAAATTTAGGGTTTATATTAAGAGAGAGAAACATTGACCAATAATTGAAATATATCATATCCTAAATAGTAAATTAATAAAACAGTACTTTAATAACAAAATATTTTATTTTCAAGAGATGAGTGTCCCAAGTATTTTATTTATGACTATTTTTTCAAATAAAACCCATCCTAATTCATTTCGGTATTAAAATAATTGAGGATATTTTATTTGTTATCAAGGTGATTCCTTAATATTTGCTTGTCCAGGGGTAAACCTTTGTAATTATTTTGTAATATTTTTCTTGTCGGACTAAAATCAATTGCCATTTGCCAACAGAGGTTGTGTTGTCATACACAATCAAATAATAAAGAGTAAAGAGGAATACATTTCAATTTCTTAGAATAGTTTAAGTGTCATCAATTTCATAGAACTTGGGAACAAGCTACATCTTTCAAAAATGAATCTAAGAAGCTAACTAACAATCTCTTTATTAATACATTCGTTGATCTGTTTGGGTTTTCGATACCTCTGATGGATCTTAAGTCACTCATAAAGAAAGAGGATTATATATATATGTATATTACTCTGAAAGTCTAAATCAATAATTATAATTAATTTTGACTAGGTTTACTCCGTCGTCTCTCTGCAAAATCAATCCTAAATAATCAATTTTGAAATCACAAATAAAAGAAACAGTTGACAGTTGCAGCTTGACTTCACCTCTTGCTATAAAAAAACAAATGCATTTATTCTTTCTTTATTATTATTATTATTGTTGTTATTATTATTATGACTTTTGAATTAAAAAAAAAAACTACTATGAGTTTTTTTGGAAAATTCATCCAATTTGGTTTAAAAAATTATAAATAAATAAAATCAATCATGATGTATGATGCCGTGTAATAGTGAAGTTTATAACGAAATATTTATAAGAAAAAAATACAGTGTAAAATTTATTTATTATTTTAAACTTTTTAGTATATATTCTTATAACACGAATTAAAATAATCCTCAAAACTTGTGAACATATATGGTTAAGATACCATTATTATTAAAAAAGTGTGGATGTCTTGAAAGTCAAATTTAGGTATATTATTAAATAAATTTACCGTTGTGTGAACCCCTTTCGAAATGGGGTGCTCCTGTTGACTGCATTATGGTTTACTTGGATTACCAAATAAGCAGGAAAGTTCCACGAGCCAACATTATTGCCCCCGAATTAAACGCTCATCTTGGATTAAGAAGCAAGAAATTACACAAAAGAAGAATAAAATATCTTTCTCTCCTATATTTATGCAAGTTGTATTTTTATTTTATTGATAGATAATATTTTAGTTGATATAATAGATTATATGATGGATATCTAATTTCCACGGTGACAATGTGTTATAGATTCTAGAAAATCAAGAATAGTAAGAAAAGGTATATATAAGAATTTTTGTGAGTTTTATAAGGTTAAGAGAGCAAGTAAGGATAAGTTACTAAGATTTTTAATTTAAATAGATTTTATATATTTCATTTATACTTATTTTATTTTTTATATTAGTATTTAAATGAAGTAAATCACAAATTCAAAGAATTTCTTAAATTAAAAGTGTTTTTCTTTGAAGAGTGGTTGTCTCAAATCAACGTAGATTTTACAATGGCATGACAATGTTAGTTTTCTTTGCCCTTTTTTTATTAGAAGAGAAAAGCAAAGAAACCCAAAAAAGATTAAAAAAAAATGGAAATAAACAAAGGAAAGTTTCTTCAGTTCAATCAAATCATGGGGGTGTGAAGCGAAAGTACATTTTAAATAGTTTTAGAAACGAAAATGAGTGGGACCATGGCCATGTTTTTATGTTTTCTGCAACCGTTTTGCTTGTTGTCTTCCCCCTAGTCAACTTCGAATAAACAAACTCATTCTCCAAGACTTGGAGCTGAGCTGAGAGAGTCTCACTCTCCTTGCAAAAGATCAGCAGAGATGAGGCCCAACTGGGAGCTTAAAGGCTGCTGCAACCACGAACAAGTTGTGTTTCTTGTCACCGTCTCTGTATGCACTGTCGTTATACTTGCGGTATGTAGCTCTCCGCTCTCTTCATGTCCTTTTCCTTTCATGCCTATATCTTCACTGCATTTTGTTTATGAGTACGAATGACCCCGGCTGATTTGGTTAAAATAAGATCGCTGGTGTTATTGTTGGTTGATTCAATCAAAGTATGATTATGTTTTCTCAAGTGGGAACTGCCCCATTCATCCAAATCATTTTGTCTTCCATATAAGAGTTTAAGCTTTGAGGAGATTGACAACTTAATATGTATAGGTCAGAGGTTGGAATCCCCTCCATATTATTTAAATATATTAATCGGTAGTCATGTTTAGTCCATTGTTAATATTTGTTGAGGTATGTACAGCTCGGTCTGGTTCACATTGTAAGTGGGCGTGAGGAAAAGTGGTAGACTTTACACTCTAGAAGGGATAGTTAAACTTGCCTATAATGGTTGGTGTTTACTCAGTGTGTAATTGCATTGTGTATCTCCAAAATGATTCTTGTGTTTCTTTGCTTTTAAGGGCATAACAGATTTTTGCAGTGTTAGCTTTTTACTTTGATAGTGTAATTTACACTCTTATTGAACAAGATGATTGTTGCGTAATGAAGAAATGAACAGGTTTTTAGAAGAAAATGTCAACTGATTATTTTTGGTTGCAGAAAGCCAATATAAATGGACCCTTTGGGACCTTAATTGTGGGAATATGTTGCTATGGACTGGGATTTTCGCCTATATGATTTTTGTTTGAGCAAAATTCATGTATATCATAAGCGGTTAGCAGAAAACATATCAGAGATAAGAGAGAATAACATAAATCTTAATCATCTATGGATATTAATATTTACTTGTCGAAAGATATTTAAAAGCTAAAAAAAGCTGACATTGAGAGAGGATCCTAATTCTTGCTAGCTATGATAGTACTTTTATAATGTATTCTCTGAATTCTATATTTAAGTTATAAATCTTTCTAATTCTTTCAGCTGTGGAGGACAATACTGCTTAGACCATTCAAACTTGTGACGGTATTTCTTCATGAGGCAAGCCATGCTATTGCTTGTAAGCTTACTTGTGGCAAAGTAAGAGAAGATTTGAGTTTTTATCTAATCTGTTATGCTTAATGTGTTAAACATATTTTAATCACAACCATGCTACTTTTTGCATTTTTATTATAATCTTATCTTGGATTTAATATTTAAGAACTGCACAGGTTTCATTATGGATTTGGGCATCAATTTGCAATTGCAGTGATTGATGTGCTGATAACTTTATCTTATATCTCAATTAATCATATCACCAATGCATGCTAATAAATGAAACAAATGGCTATTGCAATTAACTGAATGCTTTCCTTATCATAATAGAAATGAAACAAATGCTACTTCACAATTATCATGTAGTTATTCCATTTTGTAGACGGTACTGCACGCCCATATTTTCTGCATAAGATAGATTGCTTTTACTGAACACTTTTGGCCCCCAATAGCTGCTTGGTAAGTTGTCTAGGTTCTGGATTGGCTATTTTTGGATCAGTCATATGACTCATATCCTCATAAATGGAACCAGAGGGTCTACCATAACCAAGTTCTTTGATGACTGCGAAGCTTGGATTTACTTTTTCAGTTCAATTCATATTCTGAATTTCTGATATACTTCAGTATGCAGGTGGAAGGGATCCAGGTTCATGCTGATGAAGGAGGAACAACAACAACACGTGGCGGCATATATTGGTTCATCTTGCCAGCTGGATGTAGTGTCTTTGACCTTTGACCATTTTTCTCATTTACTTGTATCTATAGCTTTTATCCAATATGGAAACTACAAATGTCCAAATGTATTCTTGGGTTTGTCCTCTCATATTGTCTTGAAAACATTCAGTCTTGAGGTCTTAAAATTGTAAGGTAACTTGTTTCTTTGTGACGAAAATATTTTTCTTTTTCATCTTTATTGTTGCACTCCAGATCTTGGTTCATCTTTCTGGGGGATGTTGCTGATTCTGGCAGCCACAGATCTTCTTACTGCAAGAATTGCTGCAGGATGCTTTATTTTGGCTTTGCTTGTTGTGCTTTGTGTAGCTAAAAATGTAAGCAGTTGTGAACATCTAAAAGTATTTTCCTCAACTTTTTTCTTCATTTCATACCATAAATTTTGAAAAACTAAAAATGTCAGATACTAATATGGAAATACAATTCTGGAAACTTTGCTTAGTTTCCATATGGGAGCAAAGAAGATATTTTCACTGCTATAAAGAAACTGAAACAAATTGATTAATAATAATTTGGTTTCTAAATGTACTTTCTACTTGTGATCTCTTTAAGATTTAAACAGCAAAATTTTTACCATTGGTTATGTTAATGCTTAACTATCTCTCTCCTATTGATTCTACAGTGGACGCTTCGAGGACTTTGTATTGGTATGTGTTTTCATAACCCACAAAATTCTGCCTTCAGTGAGATACACATTCTGATGAATTATGGATGTTGAGTCATCAGGGTTTGTTCTTTTCCTCGCTGTAATATGGGTTCTGCAAGAAACAACAAAGATTCGAATACTTCGGTACATCATTCTGTTCATTGGTAAATGCAGTTCTGTTTCTCTACATTCTGTATCTGTCTAGTGAAGTTGACTAAAATGATTTTCATACAATGACATGAAGGACTTATTGCTTACTAACTGCAGGTGTGATGAACAGCTTGTTTTCTGTTTATGGTATGATTTTCAAAACAAACAAGTTATATTTGATTATGAGTCAGCTTCTTTGTGCTATTATTGATGCATGCTATGTGCTCATTATTATGCAGATATTTATGATGATCTAATATCACGTAGAGTTAACTGTAGTGATGCTGAGAAATTTGCAGAAGTTTGTCCTTGCCCATGTAATGGTATTGGATGGGGCATCATTTGGTAAGTATAATGTCATTTGGAACAGAAGAAATGTTTAACATCTTTATGGATCAAATGTCCATAATAATTCACATTAAATTTAAATTTAACATGTGTTGCATCACTCATAATAATCTCTCATTTTCAGGGGACTAATATCTTTCATATTTCTTTGTGGAGCTATGTATCTTGGTCTTGTGATATTATCTTGAGGTACATTGTGCTTCCACTTACTACTATTATTATTACTATTGTTATTATTATTATTATTATTATTATTATTTATGTTTTACTTGATCAAAAACTTCACATTTTAGTATGACTTGTAACATTTTTCTGACCACTGGGGTTGGTTAGCAGATCTACCAAATCTCCTAGAAGAGTTCCATTAGAGATCTAGATTTCTAGATGATTGAATTCTTACAGAAGAGTTCCATTAGAGGTCTAGATTTCTAGACGATTGAATTCTTATATATTGTTGTCCATACACTTGGGAGTCGGGTTGCTAGAATGTAGTTATCAAATGACCAAATGTTTTGCTCAAACAAATGTTATCTCTTATTTAGCAGTGTCCATATATGAGAGATCTCTTATTTAGCAGTGTCCATATATGAGAGATCTCTTATTTAGCAGTGTCCATATATAAGAGATCTCTTTTCATAATTCGATCACTTTTAAATGCATTCCAAAATCCAAGTGCTATGTTAAGTACTTTTAACACATAATCAGGCTATACAAGGACAGTAGACAAAAAGAACCACAAACACATATATTTGTTGCCTACTTTTCACTATGAATTAGTGATCATTTCATATGGATGTTGCTAAAGTTCAAAATTCAATCACAATAGATACAGTGGTTTAGTTGTTTTTGTCATGTATTGTAATTGAGTGCTTCAGATAGGACATGTACAACTCACTGAATTCCTCCAGCTTCGTAAATTTATAACTGTCCTTTCTGTGAATGACTTACTGAGATCTAGTACAAGAAACCAAGTACGTTATTCGGTTTCACTTAAGGCCTTAAATCATCTAATTTCTTTTAGCTTGTTTTGTATAAGGGGGATCTTTAAGACTATGGAATGATGAGTGCTTGGTAGCATTGTCAACTTTGTTAGACTTTAGTTGTCTGAGATTTTGAGGTGTATCTTATTATAGTTGACTATATCATGCTCAGATCATCTCAATTATCTTTATCAAATTTGTTCAGGCTATATAAATCCGCTTGGAGTTCTATATATAATTGCTAGCACACATGCTACTTCACACCTTCATGAGTTCCATCTCTGCACACCTCAGTTTTCTTCTGTAGATGTTCTGATCATGCTAATTTCTGAGGTTTATATTCTTTCTTCATAGACATTCCTGTTGAAGTTTATGCAACTGTAATATGAGCTGAAAACAAAGAGAACGTCTTCATTTTTATCCGTATGTCACCTGAACTACACCTCTATTAGGGATTTTGATAGTGACTATATTGCCATTGGTATAGGTGCTGCTGATTATATGGAATTAAATGAGCTCAATAAACTGGTTATCATAGTAACTTTTACAGTTTTCAGGAAGAGTTGTTAAGCAGTGGTTGCAGTCTACATTTGTCCCTGTTGGTGGAGATGATAGCTCAAGGAGAAAATACAAAAGAATAGCTAGTTTTGTGGAGCTTTTGGAAAATAGTAATATTTTGAAAAGTTTACATGCCATAGTCAATTTAATATCAATATCAAATTTATCACTATTCCCAAGTGTAGACGTAACACTTTGACAATTCAATACATAACAATTTGTTTTCATATTGTAAAAATATTTTCTAAAAAAGCATATTTATCCATGCATTTTAAATCAATATCGACTTTATATTAATATTCAAAACCAACGCATATTTTTACCAAATTTTATAAATAAAAACACAAAATTCAAAAACAAACAGACCATCTTGCTCTGTTTAGAATTAAAAGTTTTGCTATTTTTTCCATCTTTTTCCTAATTCAAGACCAACAGTTGAGTAGAACTGTCAAATGGAATTAGAATATCACATTTACATTCACTTGGGATCCATCAAAAGTAGAAATTGTTAATAATTTAACTACAGCTCTCACCATCGATCGAAATTGAAAGCACAAGAAGTTTGTAGATACAAGTCAGGATAATCTCTGAAGCTCTTTCTGCGGAACAAATTGATTTGAAGAAAAAAAATGGCGTTTCACTGTGACAGCTACCTGCAAAAGTGCAAATAATTGAAAGCAAGCGCTTATGGTAAATGGTGAAGTCCATAATCTCAGGCCACCTACAAGTCAAAAGGCCTTCAAAATCCCACTGCTTTAAGGACCCATATAGGCTTCTCCAATTCACTGTTACTATGATAACAATAAATCAAAATAACAACAACTTCACACGTTAGCCACTCTGATGATTATGGTTTACCTAGTTTGTTACTTGGTCCATTTTGGTATCGATCCAAATCTGATAAAATTTATCAAACCGGTTGAATCAATCGAAATCAATTTAATAATTATCGCGAACCCACTGGTGTTCAGCAATTGTAACGAAATTGTCTGGTTAGTTGTACTGTTGAGTTATCTAGAGTACAAAAGCAAGGAGCATTGAACACTGCTTTGTTGGGCATTGTTATTTGTTAACATTTAAGGGTGCGTTTGGTCCGTCATATCATATAGGATTATATAATTTTAATTATATTAGATAATATTATATTAAATTCATATAAAATTGTATAACTTTAACTATATTAGATAGTATTGTATTGAATTATATTACATACGACTAAATAAACCCTATAGTATGCTTGATTTGTAACTGTATTAGATAAATATTGAACAATCTTAAGAGTGAATTGGATTGGATTAATTTTTGCAAACTATATTAAAATAATTTACAAACAATATCATAAAAATTTTAATTAAAATAAAAATTCATAAATTGAGACTAATAATTAACTATAAAAAATGTACATATATTGAAAAAGTAAAAGTTTTGAATTGTATAAAATTTTAAATCAAGAAAAATTCAAATCCTATTACTAAATTAATTTAAATAATTTAAAACCTTAACTACATAATATAATTATTTAATTAATAGATATTCACTTTTTTATAAATTATTAAAAAAGTAAAATTTGATTGGGATAATATCATAAACCACCCCTGAAGTTTAGCTAATTATCATGCGGAAAGCCTCTTAGTAAATATATCAATGCGGGTCCCTAACTTTTGCGTTTAAGCTTCATCCAAGTCCAGCCAACAGATTCCATTTGTGTAGAAACTGAGAAAAAAATTAAAAATACCATTTTACCCTTACTTTTATATCCTTTCTTCTTTCTTTTATTTCGCAACCGAAAATCCAATCCCTTTTCACACCCATAGCTACCTCTCTCACCCCAACCTCTCAATCTCCAAACATAGCTTTGGCTGGCTACTGGTTCTTTATAAAATTTCAGTTTGAGAATTTTCTTGTCTTTATTTTTGTTGCTTCATTTCAATACGTAGTATCTATGAATGTTTTCTTAGGTTGAGAAAATTTTTAAAGAAGTTAGTGAGGAGAAAGAAAAGCATGCCAGTTTTGGGTTTTAGAGTTTTTGCATAATTTTTTTTAAACATAATTGTTGAAATAATCTGGATTTAATTTTAAATATTTGATTCTTTTTTTTTAATAGCTTTGTGATTGAGTTGAGATGGTGGGTGTTGATGGTGCAGGAAAATTCAGTGCTATCATGGTGGAGTCTTATGACGTATATTTTTTTATTTAAATGAATTTGATGGTGGTGATAGTGGCTATGGTGGTTATGGATGGTGATACTTGTGTGATATGAAATAAATATTTTAGAAAAGAAAATTCAATGGTTAGTTTTACGTTTACTGATATGAAATTATGTCATTTTACTAAAATACCCCAAAATGTTAATTTGAAAGCTAGCAGAATTTGTTGGCTGGACCTGGATGAAGCGTAAACGCAAACGTTTGGGACTGCGCTGATATATTTACATAAAAAACTTTCCGCATGATAATTAGCTGAACTTCAAGAGTGATTTATGATATTATCCCATATGAAACTATGTAATTTTACTAAAATACCCCAAACGTTAATTTGAAATCTAACGCAATCTGTTGGGTGGACCTGGATGAAGCTTAAACGCAAACGTTAGGGACGGCGCTGATATATTTACAAAAGAGGCTTTCCGCATAATAATTAGCTAAACTTCAGGGGTGGTTTATGATATTATCCCAAATTTGATTATATATTAGGGAAAATTGAGAAAATAGACAAAATTAGGAGCCCTTGATGAAAAATAGACACATCCTAAAAAATTTTCATGCCATAGACACTTTCTTGACAAAAAGACCCAATTACCCTAATGTATTCAATTTTTTCCAAAAGCCTTATTTCTCTCTCTTCAGACGACCGAAGAAGACACTCGACACTCGAAAATAACTTGTCGAGTCTTGTCGAGTTATGTAATATCGAGTGTCGAGTGTTTGTCGAATGGTGAATGTCGAGTGTCGAGTGTTTATCGAGTGGTTAATATCGAGTGTCGAGTGTTTGTCGAGTGGTGAATGTCGAGTGTCGAGTGTCAGTCTTCGTGCGATATGTAGCTCTAAATATATCCTTAGTTTTAATTCTTTTTAGTCCCCATAGTTTGTAATTTGACAATTTCATCCTCAGAAAGAGCTGTGTCTGATACAAGTAATTACTTTCAAAGGATATTTGAGTCTTTTTGTCAAGAAAGTGTCTATGACATGAAAATTTTTCAGGATGTATCCATTTTTCAATGAGACCCCCTAATTTTGTTGATTTTCTCAATTTTCTCAATTTTTAAATTAAAAAAATTGAGAAAATAGACAAAATTAGGGACCCTAGTTGAAATTTAGACACATCCTAAAAAATTTTCATGCTATAGACACTTTCTTGATAAAAAGACCCAATTACCCTTATGTATTCAATTTTTTTCAAAGCCTTATTTCTCTTTCTTCAGACGACGAAACCCATCTCCCTCTCTTCAGATTTGATTTAATTTCTAGGGAATTTGAATTCGAGATTTGAGTTTCTGAAGGATTTGTGAACTTATTTAAGGATAAATCGAGTGTTATAATGTGATTTTTGTGGGTTAATGCGTGTGAAAACCGATGAAACGAGTTGTGAATCCAGTGTTATATTGCAAAGAAGAAGACACTCGACACTCGAAAACAATTTGTCGAGTCGTGTCGAGCGTTTGTCGAGTGATGAAATGTCGAGTGTCGAGTGTTTGTCAAATGGTGAAATGTCATGTGTCGAGTGATGAAATGTGTAGTGTCGAGTGTCAGATATTTGTCGAGTGTCGAGTTGTGTCGAATACAAGGTAGTGTCGATTGTTGGATTAATGTGTCCTAAAAAATAGACTGTTATCGAGAATCTGACACGACTCGACACGGCTCGACACATACGTGTTGAGTGTCGAGTTGTGTCGAATGCAAGTAATGTCGAGTGTCGAGTTGTGTCGAGTGTCGAGTGTCAAACGCTCAAGTCTTCGCGCGATATAAGCTTTAAATATATCCTTACTTTTAATTTTTTTTAATCCCCATAGTTTGTAATTTGACCATTTCATCGCCGAAAAGAGTATCGGATGCAAGTAATCAGATGCAAGTAATTTCAAAGGATATTTGAGTCTTTTTGTCAAGAAAGTGTCTATGACATGAAAATTTATCAGAATGTGTCCATTTTTCAACGAGGCCCTCTAATTTTGTCTATTTTCTCAAATTTTCCCAATTTTTTTGAGATAGTAAAGGGTATGTAGAGGAAAGTTTTTATTTTTAATTTTTATTAAGTGGCGTTTTAAAAAAATGAATATTGAGAGTAATTATTTGGATGTAAATAGCTTCACTCAACAGTTAAATGCTTTAGCGTTTTAAATATCAAGCGTCAAAGTCACTCTCCCTTCCTCAAACTTAACACTCCACTGCTTGACACATCATTCTTTTTATCATACTTATCTACTTTATCCATTGTTAGACGCTTGTTCAATATTACTTGACAACGGTCTAGTATTGTTGAATTGCCCATCAAACTAATTTAATAGCTTCACATTTTTATTTGATAGTCTCTACACTAGGTTGAGCAATAAAAAGAATTAAGGACTTTTAACATATTTAAATTACATGAAATTCAGTCTTATAATATTATATTATTTGAAATATTATATTATAATTATTAATTAAATGTAAATCGAAAATAAGGAGCTTAAAACTATCGATCTAAGATAGTTAGATTAACACACACACACACACACAATATTAAAAATGCCAATATCATAGAAGAAGGCAACTTTGTGGTAGCAAAGCAAATGAAGTTGAAATTTTCAACAGATAAATAGGCCGAGATATTTGGACGTGTAAAATGGACCCACAGGTTAACCACTTTCTAATTTCGGGGGACTTACAGCTTTATGAGTGTACGTTGATGACATAATTGTAACTAGGAACGATTCAAGACAAAAGAATTACTTCGCCAATATCTGGCAAATGAGTTTGAAAAAAGAAAAATAGTTGGGCAAGTTAAAGTATTTTCTAGGAATTTAAGTAACATGATCAAAAGAGGGTATTTTGTATCATAACACAAATATGCTATTGACTAACTTAGAGAAACAAGAAAACTTGGATGTAAACCAATGGAGACTTGATAGAACCGAATCATAAGCTTGGAGAAGCATTAGAGTATGAAGGGGTGGATTAAGGCATTTATCAAAGATTAATGGGTAGATTGACTTACTTATCTATCACACACAAGACCATACATTGCATACGCCGTAAGTGTGGTAACATTCATGCACAATCTAAAGAAAATTCACCTACAAGCTATACATCATATTTTACACTATCTTAAGAAGCTTAGGAAAGGGAATTATTTTTAGAAAAGGCACAAATTTTCTTCTTGAAGCTTATATAGATGCTGATTATGCTAGATCATAGAAGATCGACATCAAATTATCGTATGTTTCTTGGTGGAAATTCGATGACAGAGAGGAGTAAAAAGCAATCAATGGTTGCAAGGTCAAGCTCACAAGTAGAGTTTAGAGCTATGGCACACAATATTTGTGAGTTATTGTGGCTTGAAATAATTCTCGAAAACCTTAAAAATAGAACGGAAAGGAAAATGAGACTATTCTACGATAATAAATCAGCTATAAACATTGCTCATAATCTGGTCTAGCATGAGCGGACTAAACATCTAGAGGTTGACAAACATTTCTTAAAAAAGACATGAGAGAGTGGTTTGATTTGCACTGTGTATGTGCCATCAGGAGGACGACTCGCTAACTCTCTAATTAAAGGAGGGGAGACTCGACATTTCAAACAATTTTAGATAAGCTGGGAATAGATGATTTCTATTTACCAATTTCAGGGGGAGTGTTGGAAAAATCCAAGATTCTTATTTTTTGGGATATGTGATTTGGTTATAGTTGTATATAAGTTATTAAGTGTGATAGATCTACAACCTGTTTTATAGGAGTCCGTAGGTGCCTAATTTATAGGAGTTCCCAATTTTATTCGATTCTATTATTTAATCTTAAAATATAAATTAGGGTTGTGCTAGATTTGTGATAAATGAGAAAAATATCATTTTTCACCATAATTCCATATGCATAGCTCCATAAGATTTAATCTTGAATGATAAATCTTGATCAAGTATTTAATAAAAGTGACTGCATAAATGAAAAAAATTATCTAATGGATATCTTCATATGCCAGGAACGCGGACAAATGAAAATTTTATTGATAAGACTTGTACCTAATTAATGGTACCCTTATTTATTCCTCATATGCAAAACTTGACTCAAAGATAAAGATAAGAATGTAATTGGAGGGTTAAAACAATATTTTCTCCTAACTTTAACTTTTTATAGGAACATTATAGTTTATTTAGCTTGATTTAATGACTTTCACATTGAATAAATAAAGATATTTTCTCCTTTGATGGAAATCCTAAATTGTATAAAAAGAATATCTCCATTATGTCGTTAACCCCAGCAAGATTCCTCATAATCAACGAACCCATTATAGTCTATTCATCACAATTAAAACCAAAAAATCCCAGTAAATTATTAAAAACAAATTTTAATAAAATAAAAAAAATGTAGCAACGGTAAAAACTTTAGGTCACCAGAGAACAACAGAGTCTCCAACCACCCTGCGCAAAGCACTCCAAGCCACCACCTACCCAGGCAATTGCCCCCCACCAGAACAAATCACTGCTAGCCATTGCTTATGTAACGCGAACAACCACCCAACGGTGTGAACCGATGCTAGCCACTACCCACTGAAAGCCAACCATTAATGGAGATATTGAGAGATAAGACGAGTGGATTCAAAAGGTGGGATTTCATCTTTGTTTGAGATTTGCTAAATCAAGGCCTTGATTTAATGACTTTCACTTTGAGCTTTTGAGGAATCTTGCTGGGGTTAACGACATAATTTAAGTTTAGTTTCTAATGGGTTCGTTGTCTGGCTTGCGAATGCATCATATATAGCCTTCAAATTCGTTATTTATTCTTTTTATACAATTTAGGATTTCCATCAAAGGGGAGAATTTGGCGTTGATTTAGTTTTGGTTTTCATTATAGGTAGTGGATTTCTTGTTGGATTTGACTTTCATTTGCATTCAATTTAGGGTATCTGATTTGTTTTTGTATAAGATTTTTTGCGGTTGATTCACTTTTTTTTTTTAATTTTTTTTTGGGTATTTAATCGTTCAAGGGTGTTTGTTTCGTGAGAAAATGGAGGAAATTGTGTGATTAATTCTTATCTGGAGGTTAAGTGTGTTGACGAAATGTGTTAGAGGAGTCGAAAAGAAAGGTGTGCTGTGGTTAAAAAGAAATTAGGAAATTTTCTCAGCTCAAGCGGAGGATGAACTTTCTCCTGCGCTATAGCAAACAGTGAGAGGAAAAATTTAATAATTTTTTGAATATTGGTATTCTTATAATTTATCTATAATTAATTTTTATAAAATTTAAATTATTAAAATATGATAAAAAATTAATAAGAAATATTAAATTTTATAATATAATATTATTCATTCAATCATATTTTTGTAACTCTAAAATGTATAAAAAGTTGATTCTAGATATAGTATTCTTTCAATTTTTTTATTAATTTTATGTATTTTTAGTTTATTTACTATAAAGGGGATAAAGGACGTTTCTCCTTTTAGTGTTAAAGTTAACAAAAAATTAATTAATTGTTATTAATTGAAAGAGAGAGGAGAGAGAAAAGAAGAAATAGAGGAGAGAAAAGAGAATAAAAAAAGAAAAAAATCATTAATTGAATGTTACCTTTAGTATATTTAATATTGACATGTTATCACATATTTATTTTTAATATATTTTTATCTAAATATTATTATATGATATAAAAAATAGTATAATCTTAAATATTGTTGTGTGTGGGTATAATTGTCTCCATGTGCATTTTTTCTCGAGTGGTAAGGTCAGAGGTAATTCTCTGTTAATTTGTTGAGGCTAGTTAGGAAATTGGTGGGGTACAAATAGTAGCACTGCAAATTTAAACCAAAATGAATTAACCCGTTAAAATTCATAAAACCCGAACCAAACTGATGTCTCAAGCCTTATGAGCTCGGAACATCCAAAATTCAAACGGGCTGGGCCGACCACATTCAGCCATGATTCATCAAATTAATCTTGACCGTAAATCTGTGTAGAAGAAAAAACCATCCGAGCCGTTGAATCCATAACTTATAATTGTTCTTCGCCCTCAAACCCTAGGGTTTCTCTTGTCCGCCAAAACCTCTCTCCGCCTCTTCGCCAGGTATGCTCCCTTGTTTGGTTGCAAAGAAAATGTGAGAATTTATACTTGTCTAGTTTCTCAGCAGCTGAAAAGGGTCGATGGGTTTTGCGTTTGAGCTTGTTCAGCAATCCTAGGCTATGCTTCAGACTCCTTTTGATTAGATATAGCTGTTTACATTATTTAAAAGATTGTTTTCGGATTAATTCATTTAGGGTTTTACCCTTCCATTATTGTTAATGGGCAAGTTCTGCAATTTGGTTCTGTGTAGTAGTGAATGTGGTCCTATAAAGCTATAGACTCTTAATTGATTGTTTACCAAGAAACTCAATATATAGTATCAGATCAGCGCAGATTTTTTTACCACTATGTTATATACTTTAAATAGGAACCACGGTCAATGCTGCTTTTGCTTTTTTTTTTTTTTTTTGAAAAATAAAAGAAAATAAAAAATGGATTTGTCTGTTTCAATGTTTTTCGCTGTTGCTTCCAAAGCTTTTGTTTGGGATTTTTTTGGACCAATTAAAACTAGTTTTTCTTCTTAAACCATTGGAGCCAATTCCTTGGGGCGACGCCCATGGTCTTTGGCCCGAGGTTTACCTGATCCATGTGGAAGGAGCGTTTTGCACGGTACCGTGGACCTAAGCGACGGTTGTAATAGAATAAAAAGTTAAATTACCCATAGTTCTTAAGATTCAACACCAATTATATTATCTCCCTTCTTTGGATTAAGAAGCATGACTTATTCTATTTTAAGTAACAATTTACGGTAACAGATGGTAAAGGAAATGAAAGAGGGGAGAAAAATTTTGTGTACTTCACTTTTGATATTGGAATCGTAACATGTATAGGCATCATGCAGAATCATTCTTAACTAAGGAATTCCGCAGATGTAAGATGAAGATAGGTAACATGCTTTCGTTTTCAAAATTGAACATCGGACAGTGTGGTTCTTTAAAATTGTTATAAGGTTCAGTCTATTTTGTTTTATTTAAAAATAAAAACCTACAATTTGTTATCGGATGCACGTTTTTGAATTTTCATATCCATATATTTATATTTTAAGAAAATGTAATTGGGTAAAATCTTTTGATATTATCCTTTGCCTATTAACTCTATCGGTTAGTTAATTACTTCTCTGCATATAGTTGATCAGTTGGCCCAGAATTGCAAAGATGTTTACATCAAAGAATAAGATTCACAAAGATAAGGATGCTGAACCAACTGAATTTGAGGAGTCAGTTGCACAGGTTCTATATATTCTTTCTACTCACTCACTTGGCAACTCAATGCAAATTTAAAACTTTGGGGCAGAGATATCAAAAATCTTCTTTTGCAGGCATTGTTTGACTTGGAAAATACCAACCAGGAACTGAAAAGTGACCTAAAGGATCTATACATAAATTCAGCTTTGTAAGAAAGATTAATTTGTGCTCATGTATTTAACTCTATTTGGTTCTTGCCCATCATGTGAAGGTATTGTACTGTTTGTAATGCAGGCAGATTGATGTTTCTGGTAACCGGAAGGCTATTGTTATCCATATCCCCTACAGATTGAGGAAGGCTTATCGTAAGATTCATGTTAGGCTTGTGAGGGAACTTGAGAAGAAGTTCAGTGGGAAGGTAATCAAAACTTGCTTTGTTCTGTTAAAGTCTTGTTCTCAACTGAACACTGTTACGGAAACTATTGAAAATTGTTGTTTTGCATTTGAAAGTTTTAAAACGTGATACTTTTGGCTTACATTAATAGTTTAGAAGCATCATATATTCAGAAGATTAAATGTGAGATTTGAGATTTAAAGGGGGGGCTTTATGTATATTAAAGCCATACTATCTCAAGTGACTAAGATACATGGTTGCTCATAAACGGAGTTGTTATGTTTTGCATTATGATTTTCAAATGTTTTGTTACTTCATATGGTTTTAAGGGTAGGAAAGCAACTGATAATATAGAAGAATTATATTATGATCTTGTCAGTTTGTTTTGCCGGTCCCCATTGAGATCATGTGAAGTTTCTTGGTTCTGGTTCCTCCATCTTGCATATAGTGTGCAGCTAACATAAGTCATCTCTAATCAGTCTATTTTAATATCTGTTTTCAAATAAGAGCTGTTTTATTAGTTGTGTTTGATATGTATATTTGGGTTTTGTTATTAACTGAATTAAATAGTATTTTTTTTCCTAATTTTCATGATTATGTTACATATTGTAGGATGTGATACTGATTGCCACCAGAAGGATATTGAGGCCTCCAAAGAAAGGATCTGCAGTTCAGCGACCTCGCAGCCGCACACTGACTGCTGTGCATGAGGCGATGCTAGAAGATGTTGTGTTGCCTGCTGAGATTGTTGGGAAGCGTGTAAGATACCGACTTGATGGATCCAAGATCATGAAGGTACATCACTATTGCCATCTAAATTTCTAAGTTAATTTTCTGGGAAGGAGGGGTAATGAAATGATTAGGATGGCATGAACAATCTGTGAATATCTGGTTGACCAGCCAAAATGGTCATGTAAATTTTCATTTAAGTAATGCCTTTCAATAAAGCAAGTAATGGCATCTAGGTATCAATGGAATAATCTCATTATGTGGTTTCTTACATGTTCATTTAATTTTTATCCATCAATTGACAGGTTTTCTTGGATCCTAAGGAACGAAACAATACTGAGTACAAACTGGATACCTTTGCTGCAGTTTACAGAAAGCTTTCTGGCAAAGATGTTGTGTTTGAGTTCCCAGTAACAGAGCCTTAGAAATACTGGAAGTGCTATGCCACCCTTAAAATGTTTTGTCCTCAAAAACCGTTTTGTTGGTCACTGTTAAAAGTTTTGACATTTAGGAGTGCTTAGAAATCAGGAGTCTATTACGATTGACTTAATTTCTATGTTAGGGTCTTTTCATGTTACATTATGGTTTTGATCAATGTTGGATTCTAAAATGTGAAAGATAAATGTTCTTATTTGCAACTGTTATTTTTTACCGCAAAATTGTATGCAATCAGGTAGATAAAAGTTATTTGGTGTCGCAGTGTAGTATATGGGAACTGCCTGTTTATTAGGTTAAGTATTCCAGCGAAAAAATGCGTTTAAAAATAGTGCTTTATCACCGCGTCATGGGCCCCTCTATGTTCTCACGAGATCGGAGCCAATGTAACAGGAGATATTTGAATTTAGGCCATGTTTGGTAAGCAGTATAGCATAGCATTGGGCAGCATAAAGGGCTTAACCTGTGTTTGGCAGCACATGTACATGGGATACGGTTGTATTAAGACTGCATAATATTGGGAATGTTTTGCGCCGAAAGTTAACCTGCCGTCGAACTCGTGTTAAGGCCGTACAAGAGGGGATGGGTGTTACATTGCTACAGTAACTACATATGTAATTTTAAGTTAACTAAAAATTTAATACCCAAATAAAATACGTATAATCTCTTATATATTTTTGTAGACATCTATGAAATTTTTTTAGGAAAATTATAGACAATTGCGAAGTAACATTTTGACCCCCATTTTTCAACCACCATTTGAGAGCTACTAACAATGCAAGGGTATTCCCATTTTTTTAGCGGATGAAATTGTAAAATAATATAAAATCAAAATGAGATTTGGATTTGATTACGATAATGACTTGTGGCGTGTGAAAAAAATTAAATAATAAAAACTTTATAAAACTTAAAAAATAAAAATGCTAAACACTATAAAAAAATGCAGAAGACCATCTCCAAAAGCCAAAAAAGAAAACCACCACTCTCCCAGTCTCCCTTTTAACCACCACCATCAAGAAAGAAAATTAAGAATTAAATCTAATAATTAAAAAACGAGAAAAAATTAAAATTAAATAATCAAATATTTCTAATTTGTCTAGACCTAAGATTGCTTATCCCAGATTTGCGGGCAAAACTCCATCTCTATTGTCACCCAAATTCCGGCGGATCAGCCAGCCCACACCCCATAACAATGGCAAACCACAACCCGTAGCCAAACGACTCATCAGCGTCCAATGCTTGGGCTAAGTCATGTCGCCTCCCTGCTTCCTACTCAGCCGCCACAACTCAGCTTTCGGTGTCTCTCCAATTAATTTACGGCGACACCCAACAAACCAGCAACCTTAAAAATAATTTCTTAATTTTTATTGTAAAATATTATAAGTTAAATTTTTACATGTTAATATAAATTGAAGAGAAGGATATGATGATGGTGGAAGAGTCACTGAAGGAGGAGTAATAGACCATGTTGGTGGTGGAAGAGAAGCCGTAGATGTAAAAAGATGGTAGAGGAGAGAGAGGGTGGTTTAGGCGTAGATGAAGAGCAAAACCGATAAAAAACGATTCTATTTACGTTGTTTGATTTTATCAATTTTATTAATATTTTCTTATATAACATAGCGAAAGGTCTCCGATACCTTCGCGTTGTTTACTGTTCTCAAACGGTAATTCTGGATTGGGGGTTATTTTGTTGACTTCGCCATATTGGAGGCTCTTTCACATCGCCCAAACTACGGCAGTGCCTAGAATTTCTCCTTCTTTCAACCATCAATTATCCTGCCTATGATATTTTGATGTTGAAAACTTAATAAATGAATGATTAATGTGTTTGTTTATTGCTATTAATACATAAATCAATTGTGAAAAGACCAATCTGAAGCTTTTGAAAACAAAAGTAATGGTTGCTCAAACTTTCACAGTCTACATAACTCAATTAGTTGAGTTTAGATATAACTCCACGATAGCAATACTAAATTCCACGATAGCAATACTAAATCTTTAGTTCTTTGTAATTGATAAGTACGAACAACTTGTATATAATTATGAAAGTTTGAATTATTAATGTAATTAGAAAGTAATTTGTTCTTGGAAAATCATTGCTTCATTTGTTAAGTAATTTCACTTACGGGTATTTTAGTTTTAAAAGCAATTAGGAGAATTGCTTATATAACTAAGATCAAAGGGAGTGCTTTTGAAAGGGAAATTAAACTACGGACCCCTTTGTTTTGGTTGAAGTCCCTTTGCCCTCCACTTTTAGAAAAGTAACGTGATGAACCCAGCTTCCATTTGCCATTAGGGAATCTATTGTCCAACATAGAATCTCTTGTGCAAAGACATAATTACCCTTATTTATCTTATTCATCAACGATTTAATCATGAAAAGCTTTGTATTGATGTACATTAAAAAAAAGCTGAAGAAATGTCATAAAGAGGAAAGAATGAGAATAAAAAATATAAAAGTAACACAGAAACTCATTCTAGTAAATTAAAAAGTCAATTGTTGACACAATGGTAGGAAAATGCCAATGTATAAAGTGGGTAAACAAAGCTCTCATTTGCAAACACAAAAACGAAGCAAAGCTCTCCCTTTTCGTATCCAGATTTGAAACAATCTATAAAAAATTAAGCTAGAAAACCCGAAGCAACACATAAAGCAGCAAAACCTCAAGCAAGGACAGAGACAAAGTGCATAGGCCATGGCTTCATCATCTTCATCAGCCATAGATATAGTGGAGTGATTGTCTCATTCAAGATATGTAACTGTGGAAGAAAGGCTAGGATATGGGATTTCTCAAAGTTAAAATAATCCTGGTAAGTTATTTTCAAATGTGCAAATCAAGAAAAACCATGTAGATAGCTTCCGGGCACCTGAAAAAGAAAAAGACGACCCATCTTTTGATTCTAGGTTTGTTAACAACGAAAATTGGAATCAAGGTCATGATGCATTAGAAGCCTCAAGTTTGATGAAGATTGAGAATATGGAAACCATGATGCAAGAGATGAGAGATATGATCAAGGTTTTGGAAGAAAAGGTTAAACAGTTAGAAAAGATTTGTTTTGATAGGACAGAAAATAAAGATAAGGATGGATGCATCAAATTTGTGGGGGCCATATGCATTTCACTACTAAAGAAAAGGTCATTTACTACAACCATTTACTGCAGACAATAAAAAATGCAGTAAAAAAGTAAATTATGTGGCAGGCTACCACGGTCGTAGTTGAAAGACTATATGTATACGGCGGTTTTTAAAGGCCTACAGTAAATTCACTCGGTATAATTTTCCTGTTTCCCTCCTCTCATTTTCCCGTTTCCCTCCTCTTTCTCTATTATCTCAACCCAATCTAAATCCCTAATTTCTCTCTCCCTAATCTCATTCGTTCCCACAATCGTAATCCCATAGTAAAATCATCTTCTGCCCGTCTGTCTGTCTCTCTCATCTTCCTCACCATGGCAGCACCTCCACCCGCTTCGGAACTCAACTCTCAGTCTCACACCTGCTTTGGTACTCCGATTGTGTGGATAAAGGTTAGTTTTCTTTTTTTTTTTTAATTATGATCCTGTTTGTGTTAATGGTTGGTATTTGTATGTGAATAAATTAATTTTCTTAAGTTAAAGATGTTAATACAATCTAACACCTCCTGCATACCTTCGTGGGAAACTCTTTTGAACTTCCTTAAGAAATGATTCATATACTGATAAACTTCCTTAAGAAAAATTTAGGAATCTGTTTTTTTTTCCCTGCCTTCTAAACATAATATATCCTGGAAGTGCTTGCAACTGCAGCCGTTTTATCTGTCAACACCAACGTTTCATAAGCGCCCTTGTATTTCCTTGGCAATCTTGATGCATACTGTCATCGGACAAATTGCCTTGATTGCATTGGACTTAATGTGTGACCTACTGACAGCGAATCCCTCCTGCACAGACCAGAACTAGAAACTCTCAGTTTTTGAGAGAGGAAAACGAGCTAAAACTTTTAACTTATGCATAATTCCATGCTTGGCTTTGACGAAATGAATATTATTTCCATAGCTCTCTGAATTAATATAGTTGGGTGAAACAATACTGGGAATTTACTTTGTGCAAGGAGCTCATTTATGGCCCTTAGGGAAAGAGAATTCATCTTTCCTTGGCTTGCCATATGAAATATTCAGAAAAATCATCAAAAAAAAAAAAAATGACAAAAGCTGCACAATATGTACAAGGAATATAGAATTTGCATAGAGACCTCATCCAATTTGATGTATCCAACTGCTAGTCTAGGATTGCTTTCATCTATCATAAGTTTTAAAAATTTTTCCAGATCAGTTCCAAAGCCATTGCCCACCCATCCCCATTGCTCAGCTAAATTTAACATTTATTTATATATTGTCTGAATTGATGCGTTTTTTATCAATTTGGATTCTTAGATCTGTTTCCTAGTTTTGCTTTCCACTAGTTACATTTTTTTTGTATGTTTTTATCATCCTGCTTCATATAGTAGGGCAAAAATTAACTATAAGTTGTTTGTCCTTTTGTTGCAGGTCAGTTAATGAATTTATCTGTCATGGAATTTTTTATGCCAGGTAAGTTTTAAATTTGACTATGTTAAAATGTTTTGTCTTTCTATGTTTCAAACATTGTTGACTCTGCATCTTCATGTTTTGTTCTAAAAAATCTAATTGCTGAGCAAAAGTAAACTTTTACTTTGATTTCGAATTTTGTATACTGAAGAACATTGCATTTTTGGATTATTTGGCAATACCATACCCAGCAATAGCATATTATCTACTTTTAGTGGGATTTTTGCTGCATAACATTTTTTTTTCTGAGTTTTATGTTGTTTATGGATGCCAAAGAAAGTTGTTCATTGTTGTATTTACACTTCCCTTATGCAAGTGGTTGTAGTACAAATAAATAATTTCTCAATTCTAAAGTTTACTTTTTTTTTTTTAATAATTTGATTTTAAATGTCTAAGAGAAACCTGAATGAAACTGCAATGATTGTTGGCTTGTCATTGATGGCAAGGTATACATTGCATTGCTCAAAGTTCATATTTTGGTTTTTGTATGATGGGTTGTTTTGTTTTATTGTTTGTTGAGTTACTTGGAAAAGCTACTTAGTTTTGCTGATGGGATCTTGCCAGATTGTTGTTTTCAACCTTTTTGGCTTCTGGGTTTCACTTTGTTGTTTATTTGATGCTGTGATGAATGTAACGGTTGGCTATATGTAATTTGGTTTTGGTTGGAACTTGGAAGAGTTTCTTTATATGTTTTGATTTGGTTTGTGGTTCTGATCTCTGTTTGTGTGGCTGCTTTAGTTTGTTTTATCTTTAAAAAGGGGACAAATCTGAATCTGAGTTTTTTGATCTCTTATAACAGTTACCTCTTTACTTATATGATTTGCATTTACAAGATTGAAACGATGCATTTCACACTTCCACTTTTTCATTTTGTTCTTTTTTCTTATATTTTTGTGATATTCATAGAATTTTTACTTTTGTGTTAAGAACAAGTCATTGATTGGATCTGTCCATAGCTGTGTAATGTACAAGGAATGAGGACCTGCAATTGATTGATCCAAACTGAAACATCAGGATTTTAGGTTGAAGGAAAATTTTTTGACAATGTTCGCATGGTAGAGGAGGATAAGTAAACATCCATTCAAGCGTATTCTAGTGTGGTTTTGAAGTTATATAAGCCAGGTCCATATGTTGATGGTTACTTGTGTTACTACAAAAGCATCAATTTTCCTTTTTATTTTTACTCTTACTTTTCAATTATAAGACACAAATGTGAAAGTTAAGGTTTAGATGCTTGGTAGGTGGGAAGTGGCAACTAGGAGCTAGGATAAACAGTACAGTCGGATGAATTTTTTTAAATAATATTTTGCATGATGTTATTGTTCGTACTTTTCATTTTTTAGCTTCTTTATTGAATTGATTTTTCTGGTGATGTGTCTTGTTTTAATGCCTGTTGTCTTCAGCAAGGGAATGGCATATTATGAAGAATATCTCTGCTATTTGTTATATTTCAAACAATTGTAGGAGGCATGATATGTTATCTTTTGGTGACTTTGTTTAGGACTGAAAGGTTATTGCTATGGAGAATCATTATATCACAATTGATTGATATGATATAGCAAGATCAATGTTCTTTGGAGTGAATATTTGTTCCTTATACAGTGACTACAGTGAGATGTTCAAGACGTCCATAAGTCACGTCACAATTACGCTTTACAAATTTTCTGATGTACCAGTGATGCGTGGCCATTGAAACTAGCACTGTTGAGCCAAGGATATATATAGTTGAAGAAATGAAACTAGCATTTATCTAGCAATTTAAATTTAGTTTATCAAGTGTAATTTTACCTAACTATTTAAATTTACTTTATCAAATGTTTGATTTGACTTGATTCATTCAATAGACAAACCAAATTTATGTTTGACACAAGACTTGTTTAAACTTTGAGGCTTTACTTGTAGTGCTCCTCGTGGGTGGAATATTGCACCCAAGTCTTTTTTGCAAAAAGTTGAAAAAGTTTATAAAAGTGGGAAAAAGTGAAGATAAATTTGGGTATATTTCAACTTTTATCTTAACTTTTCCAACTTTATGCAACAGAAAAAGAAGGCATCTTGGTGCATTCCATATTGTAGCATTTTGAAACGTTATTGAGAGTTTCCATACATTCTCATCAGCGGGGGTTTCTGAGCCCGCAGTAAAAGAAAAAATAATATTATCAAATTAGACAACGATTATTTACGGCGGGCGCTCTAACTGCAATAGAAGTACTTTTATGACGGGCCAAAACCGTCGTAAAAAATTTAGAAACTTTTTACGTCGCCATTTACTATTGCAGGCTTAAACCGCAGTAAGCCCGTCGTAAACGACTTTTTACTGCGATTTTGACCCGCCGTAAAAGGCCTTTTTTCTTGTAGTGTTTTGTGTATGTTTCATATGTAGTAACATGTAATATACATATAAACATGTGTTGCAGGAAGATTTATTGAAAGTTAAAAGTAATGCACGTTGTGAAAACTAGAAACTTGGGTATTCAGATTGAAATGATATGGTATAAGAAGAAGAATAATAATAGAAATGTAATAAATATGCCAATATAAATACCAATAGCCAAATAGTAGTCATCACAAATGCAGTCCGTAGTAATAAATATGCCAATATAAATACCAATAGCCAAATAGTAGTCATCACAAATGCACACCTATAAAAAGTTTAAACTATGGTCTGAGCATGGTATTTTGGCTTACAATAAGCAATCCATATAAGCTACAACAACTATGGACCCCAAAATATGCAACTTAAATAGTATCGGGTATCTACCTATGAACATAAGCAAAATAATTTCAATAATATGCTTCAATTATGACATTATCTTAAAGTGAAATCAACTTGGTTAGATGAAAAAGTCCAAAAGCATTCAACCATTTATCTTAAGATTTGTTAAAGCACTCCCAAAATAAGCTTATCTAGGTAAAATTATCACAAAGATGCATATTCTGAATTGGTAGTCCTAGCATTTTGATCTTGAGATGCAATTCTAATTCCTATGAAAATGTAAAAATTTATTTACTAAGTTAAAATTTGGTAATAAAATTGAGTTGGTGTTATTCATACTAGTTTATGATCTAGCAACTGCATGTTAGGATCCAGCAATTGAACATAACCTTGGTGTGGCAGTCCTTACTGTGGTAGTTGGTTGTGGGCTCCTAACACCTTCAACTCCTTAATCAAATGTTTGCTAAAATAATGATATACCAAATATAACTTTAAACTCTATTAAAAATATGATTATACCGTATAAATATTAAAAAAATAGATATTTTTCATATCACCTAATGTTTAGCCTTCTTGGGTCTTCTTCCCAAGGCAAAACATGTCCTCTTGTATGGCCAATGTAAGTGGGGCTTCCATCTCGCTTTGAGCAATTATGACCTTGGCACTACTTTCAAAGTCTCTTTAAGACTTAGGGGAAACTAAATAAGCCACGAAGGCAATTCCAAAGATTTTGATAGAGTCATCACTTGGGTAAATAACCACAAGACATTATGAGTGACGGAAGTTCAATCCTTGCTTCTGAACCTAAATTACCTTTT
The DNA here is from genome assembly GCA_013180625.2 of Boswellia sacra. Classification (NCBI taxonomy): domain Eukaryota; kingdom Viridiplantae; phylum Streptophyta; class Magnoliopsida; order Sapindales; family Burseraceae; genus Boswellia; species Boswellia sacra. The sequence goes on from SNVD02004221.1 coordinate 160,535, forward strand.
AGCCTTTAGAGATGGGATCAAAAAGTTCGGTACCGACCGTAGTCTGCCCAGACAATCAGTGCAGACTCTGCTAGGGCTTACCAAGTTTCTTGTTTTATAGTATTAATGCTATCCATCTTAATCCTAATTGGTTTTATCTTTTATTAACATGTGAGGTGTCCAATAATTAAACATTAATAGAAGAGGGAGGAGAATATAATATATTTTTGTAAAAAATGGGAGGGATATGGGAAGGGATTACAACTTTTAAAGCAACATAACATAAAAATAAATCACATAAAAGTTAAAAGCATAAGAGAAAGTAACTAAACTAAAACTTTAGAGTAAAGCATAAATTGGATAAATAAGCTATATAACAATAACTAAAAATAATAATAAAGGCAATAAAGAGCAAATAAATGGTAAAAACATAAATAAAACATAAAAAGGCAATAAAAGTAGATAAATAACAATATCAGAATTAAAGCATGAGATGAATAAACTAAACAACTATAATAAGACATGAAAGGTAACAAACAAAAAGAATTATAATAATATAAGCACAGCACAAAATGTGATAACAATAACATAAAGATGCATGAGCAAGCAAACAAGGAAAAATGACAAAAATGAAACAAAAGGAGTGATTTGGCCAACTGTGTTCGGAAGCATGTCTAACCCATAACCTCAAATAACTGAACGTTCATGGTTTGAATGACACCTATTTATTGGCCAAAAGAATGAAAAGGAGGTAATCATCTATGACCTAGATGATGCCTACTAATCAAAGGAAATGGAAAAGAGAGAAGAAGAGGAAGAGAAGAGCATATGAAAAAATAAAGCAATAAATATCAAAAGTCAAAGCTATTATATAGCAATTCAAAATAAAGGAAAACATAAATAACCAAAAGGAATAATGCAAATGGCATGGAATAAACTATCTAATTATAAAAAAGGAATATTATAGACATGGAACAACATAAATTAACTAATCTTAACGAAGGCAAGCAAATGCAAATTAATGGGAGAAAGAGAGGACAAAAGTATGTTATCCACTCCAACATAAAGAAAAGAAAGAAAAGAAACATGCATAAATTACATATTAATTGAAGAAAATAGGAGATGGAAGGAAAATGTAACATATGGAGCAAACCTAATGAAAAGTGATACATTCAAAAATAGGATTGTCCTCCAACTATAGGAGTATTGAAGTAATAAACCTAGTAAGACTGGGGTCGATCCACAAAGAATGAGATTTAGCGGTACAAACTAAAGGATGAGCAAATATGATATGAATAGTTCAAATAAATAATAAGACGATAGTAACAAATAAAAGTAAAGATGATGTTAGCCCTAAGGCTACATGATAATTTTGATGATAACAATACACATTGATTAATTGAAATTTACTAATATGTTTATTTATGTGCAAGAATTAGATTATTGAAATAATTATAAAATCAAGAAGAGGGTTATTAAAATGAAGTGTTGAAGCTAAGGAGAAGACTACATGTTAAGGGCACCAAAGTTTAAGAACAAGGTTTGACTCAAGGAATGTGACACATGAGCAATGTTCAATCAATTGGTCATATATATCTCTATAGATGTCCAAATAATGTGATTCTTGAGCCTTTGGAAAGCTTACTCAATTTATAACATTTCATATGTTTTAAAGAAATTCAAATTTCAAGTGCAAGATTGTTCAAATCGTCATGCAAGTTGAAAGACAAATGGAAGCAGCTGACATGAGCACCGAATACTCTTTTGGACATATCTTGAGCTAGAAAAATCAAAATGACTTGATTCTTGTGGCATTAGAAAGATGACTTAATGGGGAACATTTCATATGTTTTGAAGAAATTCAAATTTCAAATGGAAGGCCGACATAATTGACATGCAATTCGGTGGACTGACACAGAGAAGAAAAATCAACTCACATGAGCACCGAATGGTGTTTTGGCCATATCTTAAGATAGAGATATCCAAATACTTTGATTCTTAATGTTTTGGAAATCTTATTCAAATATGAAGATCTTTTATGTTTTGAAGAAATTCAAATTTCAAACGAAAGACTGACAGAATTATCATTCAAGTTGGTGGACTGACACATGGAAGAAAAATCAAGTCACATGAGCACCGAATGGTGTTTTGGCCATATCTTGAGCTACAGATATCCAAATGACTTGGTTCTTGATGCGTTGGAAAGCTTATTCAAACGTGCAAATCTTTTATGTTTTATAGATTTTCAAATTTCAAACGGAACATTGACAAAAATGGCAGACAAGATTACGGTTTTTATGGTGGGCAGAAAATTTGGAGTTGGTGTCTTCACTTGATTAAGTTCATCTCATTTGCCTATAAAAGGAGCCCTTCTCCCATGCATTCAGAAAGAGCAAGAAGAGAAGAATCTATCAAGCAAAAAACAAAAGAAATATCAAGTCTAGAGAGCTTTTATATTCTTTATCTACTCTTTGAAGAGAGTTATACTTTTGTTGTAAAAATTATCTTTGTTCTTGTATTGTGGTGAGAGTGAGATATTACTTGTAAAGGATAATAGTTATCCTTGAGAGAACTCTTGTTGTGTGTTATCAAGAGTTGAAGGAAGTTGCTTGGTGAGGTTGTTCATCAAGAAGAACTCTTGGTGTGGTGTTATCAAGAGTTGAAGGAAGTTGCCTTGGTGAGGTTGTTCATCAAGAAGAACTCTTGGTGTGGTGTTATCAAGAGTTGAAGGAAGTTGCCTTGGTGAGGTTGTTCATCAAGAAGAACTCTTGGTGTGGTGTTATCAAGAGTTGAAAGAAGTTGCCTTGGTGAGGTTGTTCATCAAGAAGAACTCTTGGTGTGGTGTTATCAAGAGTTGGAAGAAAAAGTCTTGGTGAGGTTGTTCATCAAGCAAGTTGTAAAGATTTCTACAACTTAGTGGAAAGCTAGCTGTGGAGCTAAGAGACAGGTTTGCCGAACCACGTAAATCGAGTTTGCACTCTCTCTATCCCTATCTCTTTACATTTACTTGCACTTGTGATTGTTCTTTATTGCCATTCTCTTGATTGCATTCTATTTTCATCTTCTTCACCTTTGTTCTTAAAGAAAGATTTAAATAATTTTGATCTTTCAAGAAAAGTTTTATAAATCCGTTTTTATAAATAAAAACCCAATTCACCCCTCCTCTTGGGTTGCCATACCTGGGTCAACAGATGATAGATGGTACAACCGACCATTCAAATATAAAACAAAAATAAGAGGTGATAAAATCAACCATAGAAATAAATGGTGAAACCTATCATAGGAAGTGAAAAAATCAGTTCATAAGCAATAAACAAGAATAATTACAATACACAAGTAAGAGGAATTAACACAATAACAACGAAAGCTAGGGTTAGGGATCCACCCTTAATATATCAAATAAGGATAAATAACTCAATTATAACTCAATTGGAATACATACATTAAGGAGGTTCCAATCGAAAAATATCATTTAAACCCATTTTAGTTATATGAAATATATTTGTTTCACTACCAAATTTATACCACTTCTTGTAAATGGGTTCAACAATCCAATATGCCAATCACCTTATGTCTACAACAAATCAAGGTTCCTAACTAAACTTGTGTCGAGAAAGGAGAACCATACAACGTTTAGAAAGGATCCAAGTATTTGGTGTGCCAAGGATTATCTACAATAAACCAAGACCTCCACTTTACGAGTGGTGTCAAGATTGATTAAATAAATAAATATAAAACATATAGAATAAACAACACAAGATTATGATTATTAAGCACATATCAAAGGACTACAAAATCATTATTCTCATATTAAGGGTTACCCTTTTACCTTAGCAAGAGAGAATTTAGTGAAATATTATGCAAGAAAGAAAATAAATTATAAAAAGAAAATGATTTATTAATAATATTAAAAGAATAAAATACAAGAGAGAAAACACAATGTTAAGAGATCTTAGCCAAGAGCCAAGATGCTCTATTGGGGTCATAAAACTCCTCTATTTATAGATACATTTGAAGGCAAAATAGTAAAATTATAAAGGGACAATTATAAAATATATTGTTGACAATTTGGATCATCATGTATACCGACTTTGACCATCAATTTTGGCATCGAAATATTCATAATTTTGATCCCATGTCTCCATGAAAGTGGTAGATATTTCTCTCAGCTTTCTAGAACACTTTGAATCATATGATTTGGATGCATATTTTAAGAGATACGGTCAAAACACAATTGAAACTACAGATGGGTTCTCTTCAACCCCAATTTTAGTCCACTAGACGCTCGAATTTCATTATTATTGTGGATTACAAATTTATAGAACATTTAATCAGCTTTTTGCCAAATCAAGATTTGCACCATTCTGATCTATAAATAGAAAGTGTTATGCCCACTCTACCGAACCTGCATCAAAAACTGAAATTAAGACGAAACTAATTCAAAAGATGCAAAACTATAAATATGCTTAAGATGAGAAATTTAATAACACCGTTAGTATAATATGATTAATTGAATTTTAATTAAACATACACATTTAAGTATTCATCACACCCCCCAACCAACTTATTCTAGTCTCTAGCAATTAAAGCGCTATTATACAATAGTGATCTATAGAATTTTACATACAAGATAGTCATTATTCTACTTTTCTTGATTCTATCTAAATAAACAAACTTTCAACCATAATTAATTTTTTTTAATGACTGATATACTCCTCAGTCAAGATATTAACAAACCTTTTTTTGTACTTAGTCGACACATGACTATAGGGCTTTTTAGAAAAAAAAGTCATATCAGTTCTAATACTTGTTAAGGCTAACATTCTTAAGTAGGGGCCATTTATCATTTTCTCTCATTTTTTTTTTCTTTTTTTCTTTTTTGAAACAATGCATCCTTAACCCATGTAACGAGCCTTAGACTAATGACTCTTAGACCAGTTGGCCTTAGGACATTAGGTGTTAAGACACTCCTATGAGCTTTAATGACTCGGGTTATCAATGCTTTATTTTTGCTTAGAAAAATTGTGGATAATGCAATGTTCAGTCCTCTTAAGCTTTTTGCTTGATCCACGTAACGAGCTTTGGGCCAATAGCTCCCAAATTAGCTAGTCTTAGGGTATTGGGTGTTGAGGTACCCCTCAGGCTTAATTGCTTGAATTAAGGAGGCTACGAAACCAAACTTATCTACAATTACTTATTTATTTTATTTGTTTCTCTTTCTCTTTTTTTTTTTTTTGCTCTTCTTTCTCTATTTTTTTTTTTTTACTTTTCTCTCCCTTTAGTTGTTATCCTAAACAAAACGAAAGAACTCAAATAATGCGACGTTTCAATTTGTAACCCATAATCATGCATTAAGGCATGTGTGTATGAAGAAAGGTTCATAAATACTTGCTTAATGCGTACATGAGCAAACAACTTATTATATGATAAAGTTGTGAGAGTTTATAGATCTGAATAATTCAAAGAGAAGTGAATAACACAACCTCAACACAACCTCGTTATAAAATTCACAAATCGAAACTAAATAATAACAAGTTAATTAAAATGTGTCTCAAAAGTACAAAATAAAAAAAAATAACAAGTCAGCTAGAATGGGCTTCAAGAGTTTAAAATTGCACTATTTACTCAACCATTCTTGAGCTAATAGACCCAAAATGCATCTTAATAGAAAATGAACTCCTTACACAACCACTCTGAATCTAATTATATACTTTTTTTTAGGAAATGCAAAAAGGACATGAAAAACATAATGAAAAACACACTTATGTGTACTATCCTTTCCCCCCAACCAGATTGAAACAATGCCCTCAATGTTTAAATGTAAAGAGATAAAGTTTAAGAGACATTACTTAAAGCTTCAGTTATTAAAAAAAAAAACCTAAAAACCACTTAAGTAAATGACTTCTGAAAGACACTTATTGTTGTGTCCCATCAACTAATTAATCAGAGTTATTGCTGGGTCAGGTTCATAATCAACTGCTTGTAATTTGTCAAGTAGTTCCTTAACAGTAGTAGTAAAAACAAGGATTTGTCACATCGAGTGTAGGATAAAATTCTATTCTATAGCTTTATCAACAAAACGTAATAAAGGATCAAAGAAATTATTAATATTCAACAAACCTATGAGTTTCTAATGGGGATTCAATTGGGCCCAAGAGGCAATTTGAAAAATTTATTCAAAAGTGCCAAAGCCACCTGGTAAAGCAATAAAGGCATCCAAATTGAGAAGCATATATGTCATGCATTCATACATAGATGAGACCCTTAACTCTAGCCCAATTGTTCTCCGAGTGATGCTTTTTACATCTGAAGCTCTAGGAATAACAGCCAAAACTTGACTGCCTCCTAAGAGTGCAGTTGTTTACACACAACCCATTAACTCGAGGCTACCTCCCTCATAAAATTAATGAATCTTTCTCTCAGCTAATAGTCTACCAAGATAGTTTGCTGCTTCCACAAACTCTGCACTTTTTCAGGTCGAGATCCACATAATACACATATCTTTTGGATTCGATAAGCTGAGGTTCTCTCTATGTCTAAACAACTCTCTAACTAAGTGTATGAAAATGAAGAACAAGAGTTATCACATTTATGGAATGCAATAAGATATTACAATGATAACACCTATGTGGGTAGCTCGGTTGTTTGTTGAAAAAGTCTGAAAACAAGACATAGAAATTAAAAAATGATATAAATAAACAAAAAAATTTCAATGCGCTTGCATAATTCAACCAAAAGATGAAGATATAAATAAAAAAATAACAACAAGAAGACATAAAAATTCAAAAATGACAGCACACATACATATATACAGTTAGTTATGACTATAACTCAAATTTTTATCTGGTTTTATGTCTAGAAATGGCTTAAACACCTTCTATGAGTTGAGGATATGCTTTCCATCTAATTTTCTTATAAACTAGCAAATATGATCGTTTTGAGTCAAATTCTCGAGACTATAGCGTGCATGCTCTTCTTAAAATTGGATCCATAGTTTTAAGATTTCACATTGCATAATTCCACAAGGATGCATATCAAGATTCAATAGGACATTGTCCAAAGACTCCTTTCTCAGACTATCCTTGATGAATTGAATCTTATCCTCTCAATTGCTAAACACAAATCTCAAAGAGTTGCACCGCAAGTTATAAGTCCATATTGCACATTGGTAACAGACCTGTAGTCTTTTCGCTCTTTATTTTTTTGGCGTAAGAGCTTCTTCCTAAATCTAGCATATGAGAAACAAAACCGTCTGGAGATTCACACGATAATCGGACCTTGGTTTCAATTAACTATCTTAAATCAATAGGAATACCCATGCATATCAACAACCTTAGTCTTTCTGCTCGTGCTTTATAAATTTTAAGCAAATAATTTTGAGAAAGAGAGGGAAAACGTGTTTGTAGATTTGAGAGAATGGTATCCATTCAAAAAAGAAAGTAGAGAAAAGAAAATGAGTGCAAGATGAGCAACAATTTTTATTGAATTGAAAAACCAACTTTAAAAGCCACGAAGCAATATGTCCACCACTTGACCGGAAAAAATCGATCCTTAAAAAGGATCGATTAAAGCAATAGACTCTTCATTTTCATCAAAATTTTAAAAAGAATGATTTTAACTATTGTCCATTAATTTTAAACATATTACCATGCTTTGGGTTCTCAATTTCAACAGCTCCATGAGTAAAAACATTTTTAACAATGAAAGGTCTAGTCCAACGAGATCAAAGTTTATCAGAGAACAAATGCAATCTTGAATCATACAAAAGAAGTTGTTGTGAAGGTTCAAAAGATTTCCTAACAACATGTTTGTCATGGAAAACCTTCATTTTTCCTTTTTAGATGTTAGAATTATCATAAGTCTCATTTCTTATTTCTTCAAGTTCACTCAGTTGGAGTTTACGTAATTTGCAAGTATCATCCAAATTTGTGTTAAATGTTTTAACAGCCCAGGAAGCTTTATGCTCAAGTTCTACAAGCAAGTGAGAAGGTTTCTCATAAACTACTTTATAATAAGACATAGCCCATGATGTTTTGAAAGTATATCGGTAAGTCTAAAGTGCATCATTAAGTCTTAAAGACAAATCTTTGCGGTTTAGGTTAACTGTTTTTTCTAGAATTTGTTTTGTCTCTCTATTTGCTAATTCGACTTGTCTACTTATTTATAGGTGATAAGGGGTAGAAACTTTATAGGTGATTCCATATTTCTTCATTAAAGTTTCAAATGGTTTGTCATAAAAACATGTACCCCTGTCACTAATAATGGCCTGAGGGATTCCAAATCAAGACAAGATATTCCTTTTCAAGAATTTAAGAACTGCTTTGTATCATTGTTTTGACATGGAATTGCCTCGACCCATTTTGAGACATAATCTACTGCTACAAGAATATAAAAAAAAAATGAGGGTCGAAAAGGTCCCATGAAATCAATACCCCAACAATCAAATTTTAATAATAAGAATGAGATTCAAGGCATCATGTTTTGTTTCAAAATAGATCCCAATTTTTGTCGATTTTCACAAGTTTTAGAAAATGCATGTACATCTTTAAATAAGGTGGGCCAATAAAATCCACATTATAAGATTTTTGTAGTTGTTTTTCTTGATGAGAAGTGTCCCCCTCATGCTTCAGAATGACAAAAATTAATAACACTAGTTACCTCATTATTGGGTATGCATCTTCTAAGTATTTGATCAGGACAACATTTGAACAGATATTGGTAATCTCAATAAAAAATTTTCACCTTGGTCAAAAACTTCTTTTTGTCTTGGGCACTTCAGTGAGATAGCATTTCTCTTGTTGCAAGAAAATTTACAATGTTAGCAAACCAAGATATTATAGCAACGAAGAATAAAAATTCATCGGGAAAATAGTTATTGATAGGTGATGTTTCAAATGATGTCCCTATCGTCAATCTTGACAGATGATCTGTAACAACATTTTTAGCTCATTTCTTATTCTTTATTGTGATATTGAATTCTTGGAGCAATAAGATCCACCATATCAATCTGGGTTTTGCATCCTATTTAGACATTAAATATCTCATAGTAGCATGGTCAATATAAACAACAGTTGGAGAACCAATTAAATAAGATCGAAATTTGTCCAATGCAAATACTACGACAAGTAGTTCTTTTTCAGTTGTAGTGTAATTCATTTGTGTATCATTTAAAGTTCTACTTGCATAGCATATCACATAAGGCTTACTTTCTCTCCTTTGTCCTAAGACAGCACTAACAGCATAATTGTTTGCATCAGATCAATTCAAAAGGCAAAGACCAATCAGGAGATTGCATAATTAAAGCAAATGTTAAAAGTTTAATTAACTTGTCAAAAACATTTTGACATTATTGAGTCCATTCAAAAGAGGCGTCTTTTATTAACAGGTTACAAAGAGGTTTAGATATGTCACTGAAATTTCTTATGAACCTCCTAAAAAATCTTGCATGCCCTAAGAATGAATAGACTTCTTTGACTTTTCTTGGTAAGGGCAAATGGGAAATTAATTTCACTTTTGCCTTATTCACTTCAATTCCCTTGGAAGAAACCATATAACGTAAGACAACTCCTGAGGTGACCATATAATGACATTTTTTTCATTCAAAAAATATCATTTGCTTCACAACTTTTTAGGACTTTTTCTAAGTTTTCAAGACAATTATTAAAAGAATTTTCAAAGATAGTTAAATCATCCATGAAAACTTCTAAACAATGTTCAACCATGTCACTAAAGATGCTTAACATATATCTTTGAAAAGTAGCAGGAGCATTACAAAGACCAAAAGGCATCATTCTAAATGTAAAAGTGCCGAAAGGGCATGTGAATATGGTCTTTTCTTGGTCTTCAAGTGCAATGAAAATTTGGTAATTGCCTAAGTAGCCATCAAGAAATCAGTAGTAGGAATATCCTGCTACTTTTTTCTAGTAACAGCATTTAATTTTCTATAGTCAATGCACATTTTTCAACTAGATGAGAGTCGAGTTGGCAATGATTCTTTTCATTTTTTACTACTGTAATGCCAAATTTCTTAGGTACTACTTGTGTGGGCTTACCCACTTACTATCTGAAATAGGATAGATAATTCCCACATCAAGTAGTTTAAGAACTTCAGCCCTGATGACCTCTTTCATATGTGGATTTAATCTTCTTTGAGATTGTAAGGATGTTTTGGCATTTTCTTCTAAATATATTTTATGTGTAGAAATCAAAGGGTTATTGGTCTTTTTGTCTTTTAAAGTCCACCTAATTGCATTTTTATGCCTTTTAAGTACTTCTATCCACTTAGCTTGTTGCTCTCTTATGAGGTATGAAGAATTACCACTGGATACATCCAATTTTTTCCAAGATATATGCATTTTAGTCCTTCAGGTAAAGGCTTCAGCTCTAACTTGGGAGCTTCCTCTTCCTTGCTTTCATTCAGTTGTCCTAATTCTTCAAATTATGGGTTAGAGCCTTTATTTTCCACTACCTATGTACAATCCAGTAAGGAACATATATTAGAAAGATCAGGCTGTAGTTGCATATTTAATTCTAATGAATTAACTGAACAAGTTTCCAAAGGGTTAGAAAAATTCTCTTTTTGCATATATTCTTCTACAACAGTTTCGATCATATTAACTTTCATATTTTCATCCTCTTCTTCATGTGGTTGCTTAAACATATTAAAAATATTAACCTCCAATGTCATATTTTTGAATGATAACTTCATGGCTCCATTCCAGCAATTAATCAAAGCATTAGAAGTTGTTAAAAATGGACACTTGAGAATAACAAGAATTGAATTGCATACTTCTATCGGTTGTGTATCCTAGACAATAAAATCCATAGAATATATGAATTATCGACTTGAACTAACACATCGTTAAGTATTCCTCATAGCACTCTAATTGATCTATCAATAAGTAAAAGAGTCACAGAAGTTGGTTTTAACTGACCTAGATTGAGTTTTTGAAAATTTGAATATGGAAGCAAGTTCATACTGGCACCAAGATCAAGTAAAGCTTGTTTAGCTTTATGATCTCCAGTAATGCATGAAATTGTAGGACAACAAAGATCTTTATATTTCACAACATTATTGTTTTGAAGAATAGCACTTACTTGTTCAACTATAAAAACCTTCTTTTTTTACATTCAATTTTCTTTTCACAGTATACAAATCTTTAAAAAATTTGGCATAAAAAGGTACCTGTTTAATCACATATAGCAAGGAAATATTGACCTTTACCTGTTTAAAAATTTCAAAAATTTTAGATTTGTGGTTTGACTGCTTATGTGTGGTTAAGGCTTAAGGAAATGAAGGCACATGTGGGAATTTGGTTTCTTCTTCGCTAGATGTTGGGATGGTAACCTTTTCCGTACCCTTAGAGACTGATTCATCTATTTTTCTCATAAGGTTTAGGATCTTTCGACAACCTTACCATTGCGAAGGGTCATGACTGATTTGGCTTAGTCCATATAATAGCTATTCAAACTACTGACACTTGAATTAGATTGATCTTTGGGGTTTTGCAATATTTGAGATGAAAATTTCCTTTTTCATTGGATAGTAAATGTAGATACAAATTTTGCAAGAGTGTCTATCAAATTTGCTAATGTTCGAGCAATTTGACTATTAAAGAGCTCTTGCTTTACAATGAATGAATGCAATGTTTTTTCAAGATCCTTCCTAGGAGAAGGGACATATGATGCATGATCATATAGGATTGTTTTTCAAGTATAGGACTGTCGAAGTAATAAACTCGGTAAGACCGAGGTTGATCCATAGGAAGGAGATTTAGTGGTACAAACTAAATGATGAGCAAATATGATATGAATAATTCAAATAAATAACAAGATGATATTAACAAATAAAACTAAAGATGGTAGGTGGTATAACCGACCATTCAAATGAAAAAAAAAAAAAAAGAGGAGGTAAAACCAACCATGGAAATAGGTGGTGAAACCTACCATAACAAGTGAAAGAATAAGCCCATAAGTAATAAACAAGAATACTTAAAATACACAAGTAAGGAGAATTAACACAATAACAATGAAAATTAAGGTTAGGGGATCCGTACTTGATATATCAAATAAAGATAAATAACCCAATTATAACTCAATTGGAGTCTACACATCAAGGAGGTTCTAATCGGAAAGTATGTCATTTAAGCTCATTTTAGTTATATGAATTATATTTATTTCATTACCAATATTTATACCACTTCTTGTAAATAGGTTCAAACATCCAATGTGCCAATCGCCATATGTCTACAACAAATCAAGGTTCCTAACTAGACTTGTGTTGGTAAGAGAGAACCATATGCGTCTAGAAAGGATCCAAGCATTTGATATGTCAAGGATTGTCTACGATGGATCAAGACCTCCATCCACTTTACGAGTGGTGCCAAAATTGATTAAGAAAATAAATATAAAATATATAAAATAAACAACACAATATTATGATTTTTAAGCACATATCAAAGGGTTAGAAAATCCTTATTCTTACATTAATGGTTTCACCCTTTCACTTTAGCAAGAGAGAATTTAGTGAAACATTATGCAAGAAGAAAATGATTTATTAATAATATTAAAAGAACAAAACACAAGCGAGAAAAAATAATGTTAAGAGATCTCAGCCAAGAGCTAAGTTACTCTCTTAGGTCACAACAGTCCTCCATTTATAAATACATTTGAAGGCAAAATGGTCAAATACCAAAGGGATAATTATAAAATATCTTATTGACAATTTGAATCATTATGTGCATCGACTTTGACAATTAATTTCGGTATCAAAATATTCATAATTTTGATCACATGTCTTCATAAAAGTTGTAGATATTTCTCTCAACTTTCTAGAATACTTTGAAATATGATTTGGATATGTATTTCAAGAGATATGGTCAAAATATGGAGGCATGGTCAGGCTTGGCTAAAACTGCAAATAGGTTCTCTTCAAGCCCAATTTTTGTCCACTAAATGCCCAAATTTCATGATTCTTGTGCAATACAATATTGTAGAACATTTAATCTGCTTTCCATCAAATCAAGATTTGCACCATTCTGATCTATAAATAGAAAGTTATGCCAATTCTACCGAATCTGCGTCAAAAACTGAAATCAAGATGCAACTAATTTAAAAGATGCAAAAACTACAAATATGGTTAAGTTGAAGAATTTAATGACATTATTAGTGTAATATGATGAATTATGCTCTTATTAAATATATACATTTAAGTGTTCATCAAAAAGTGAGGAGAAGAAAAGCATGAAGGATTAAACAATTAAACCAAAAGCAAGTGGGAACCATGTTAATTAAAGAGAAAAGGAAGAAAGAGCATACATCATACATCATATAACCAACATGAATTAAAACAAGTATAACTTAAGCAAATAAGAGATAGCAAGAGGTATGAAAAAGCATAACAATTATAACATGAATAAACTTAAATAAGGAAAGAAAGAAAGAATCATAATTAACTATGAAAGTAATCATAATTAACATATAAACAAAACATGAATTAATTATATACTAAGGGATAAAATCCATGAGAAAAGATGAATCCCCATAGCATTACCCTTTTCTTCAACGGTTGTTATGCCTATTAATTAGGCTACCGACCCTTTTACGAGGACTCATACCTATTAATTAAGCATAAGTCACTTCTTAAGTGTTAAACTAAAAATAAATAACTAATCAATAACTAATTAGCTAAGAAGGTAATTAAACACCTAAAAAAGAAGTAACTAACAACTAATAAAAGAAATGTAAAAGAAGAGAAGAAATGTAATTGCCCTAGAAAACTAACCAAATTCTGAATTTAATTAGAACTAAACCCTTTTCTTCAGAAACACAAAACTCCAAAACACTCAACTAACTAAAATGACTAACTTGGTTAAAAGCTGGTATCAAGTCAAAAAGTCTCAAGACTGCTAAAAGCAGAATTTCCCAAAACTTCCTAACTTAAGGTTCCTGAATTTCTTCAGAATCCCTTTTTCTCTCTATTTTTTAGTATTTTTCTCACTAGTTTTTATTTTTTAGGAATAGTGCCTATTTTCTATACATAAGGCCATTGATGGACTTGAAATGAGCTTTACAAGTAATATGGACTGCTGACACAAGTGTGCGCCTATTTTCTATAGGCGTGGGTGGAGTAGCTCTTGCAATCATAAGCATTCTCAAGCCTTCTTAGGTGTGAACCCTTGGCTCTGCAGTGTTCTCAGGTGTGCGCCTATTCTTTACATGTGTGGGTTTGTATAGCACCTATTCATATAGTTACACACCACCCAAACAGTTGTGAAACCCGAAGATGTGATTGTGTGACCACCCAAATAGTTGTCAAACCCTAAGATGTGATTGTGTGTTACTTTATAGTATCAACATTTACCTGAAGATTCCCTTCTCTCTTTTGGTTTCTCTCCAACTGCTCTTCTTATATTCATTGGAGCCTACCAATTCTTGCCTTTTTTAGAGGAGGCAGAATCTGCTCATCTTCAACCTCTTCACACATACGTTGATTAAGGATAGACCTTAATATTTGGCCATATGTTTGCATAACCGTTGTTGTTGAATGTAAAGGGTGGACATACTGAGTAATGAATTGAGGAATCACCCTTTGGAAAGCTAGTGCACTCAGTGCATGGCTATAAGGCATTCTAGAGACTTGCCACGTACCACAATCACAAGTATGAAGCCTACATTTACAATGTAAGTCCTCCTTGATGTCTGAAACTCATCCATAATTTTATGGATCTCATTACTAGGCCATAACACTCTTAACCTCCTAGCACATGTGATTGTATTCTCTATCTTGCTTTGCACTTTTGGCGGTAAAGGTGTCATCCAATGTTGAGCTTCTTATCTTTTATTTTGGAACCTTGTCATATATTTTCTTCTATAGAACTCTAGCAAGCTTAGCATTGGTAATCTTTACTATCCCCTAACCATTTGTTGAAACATTCAGACATGTTGTTTGTCTAAGAAAAGTGAAATATTTATTTTATGTAATATATTGTATGTATGTCATGTTATGTAAATATGTGTAAGGGCATTTGTGTAAATGTGTGTTTATATGTACTTTAATATTTAGCAAGTGGGCTTAATTGATAGGATTGGAAAACTTAGACTCAAGATTTTTTTTTTTTTTGGTTTAAGTTGTATTTTATTAGACTTATGTTATATTATATGGTTGGGTTGAGTTGAAATCTTTTTAGACTTGAATCAAGTTATAATTATTTGATTTGGGGTTTTTTTTAGGTGGGCTTGGATCTATTGTACTTTTAGGACTAATATATATTAAGGGTGTTTATAAAATGGATAATGTGTTAGGGTGTTATATGATAATTGTATTAGGTCTATGGATTAGGATGAATTTTGCACATATATAAATTGTGCTTAGGGTTTTGGGAGAGATTTTTTTTTTGCCTCATTTTTATGAAAGAGGGAGATAGAGCTAAGGGAAAAGAGGAGAAAAGAAAAAGAGGAAAAGAGAAGGAGAAAAGAGAAGAAAAATTGGTATTTTGGATTTAAAAACTAGGTAGGGAGTTCTTAACATTACTCATTCTTTTTGTAACTCTTGTTTATTTACTTGATAAATATGAATTTGGCATTGTTATGGAATACAATTAATATGTTGTAAGATGATCATTCATGATACATTGATGTAAATTTGATGATGAAATGATGATATGGTTGAGAAATGACGAAGTTGAGTTGTTGTAAATAGTAAATCTATGCACCAGTACTATAAATGAGCGATCTGGTGTTGATTGGCATATAATTCTGGAAATTTGACTTTTGTATGAGAACATAGACATGTTAAGCTTTCATTTTGCCATAGGTTTCACTTGATCTGGTTGAGAAATAAATTTTTGGTGAATTTTTGAAGAAATTTGTTGTATGCTGAGTTTTTCCCTGTTTACCTGACCTAGTAGAATGTTTTTGTGAAGCTATATTAGTTGGTGGATTTTTTTTTGAAAATTTCTCTTTTTTTCATATTAAAATAGACATTTAATCTTTTTATTGCCATTGGTTTCACTTGATTTGAATAAGAAATAGATTTTTAGTGAATTTTTGAAGAAATCTATTCTATGTTGAGATTTCCCCCTGTTTGTCCAAACTAGCAGAATGTTTTTGTAAAACTATATCAGTTGATGAGTGTCTTTCGGAAATTCTTTTTTGATTTAGAAAATATAAATTTCAAGTTTTGAAATGCCAATAGCTTCATTGAATTTGGCTCTGAAATGGCTTTTTGGTGAATTTTCAAAATTGTTTGCTTGAATCTATAATTTTTATTGTTCATCTAGAACACTATATATTTTTGAAAACTGGTATCCTTGACGTGTTTAACTAGAAATCTTTTCACCGTTTTGGAAAATAGACACATCAAACTTTATTTTGCCACTAGTTTTGTTGTGTTTGGCCTTGAAATGAAATTTTGGTGAATTTCCTAAAGTGCTTGCTGAAAATTGAAATTTTTGCTGTCTACCTTTTACCTTAAAATAGACTCAGTGATCTTTCTTTTCTATGTTGTATCACTTCAATATAATTTTTGTACAATTTTTAAGGATTTTTCAAAGTTTGTTACATATCCTAAAATTTTACTTTGTTCACTAATTGGTCTGATTATTTTGAGAAAACTATATGAGATGGAAAGTTGTTTTACAAATGTAAAATTTTGGTATTATTTCACATTTATCAAGCTTTCAATTTCGAGTAGCTTCACTCAAATTAGGTTTTTGTGCAACCCATAATGATTTTTCAAAGTTGTCACTAGCAATGGATTTTCTCTCTACTTGGGAATTATGTTTGTTTGTGGGACTTGAGATAAGTGGTATTATGTGTGCTCTAAATCAAGGATCCAAATTGATAATGTGAATAGAGTAGGACTTGATTCAAGTGGTATTATGAGTGTCTTTACTCAAAGACTTGGAATGCTAGTTTGGATTGCATTGGACTTGTTGTGTTAACGTGTATGCATTAGCTTAGTGGTCTCAATTGAATATTATTTACTTGAAGTTCTTTGGATTCAGTGACGTCATTAACTATAGGTGGGTGTTGGACCATTATGATATGGACCTAAAGAAAACGCTAAGTGGTGGAGGCGATTATCATAAGCATATTGGTATATCTACCTTGGATTATGAATGTGTGATTCGTAGCTTATATAGTTTGGGATGTTAATTAATGGATATGTGTGATATAATGATGCATGGATGATTAATAATTTGTATGAATGTCTTGTAGGTTACTGAATGCGCATTATGTATGGTTGCATGAATGGTAAATGACTTGTGCGGTATGAGATGCTAGTTAATGGATCTACATAACAAGATCGTGTATAGATGATAATTCATATATGTGATAAATGATATCAGTCATTGGATATGCATGGCACTTTGGTACCTTAGTGGTTGATTTATGTAGCATATGGAATTGGCTAATAGTTATGCTTAACTTATTAATGAAGGACGACTTTTGATATTTGTAGTTGGTGATATTGATTAATAGAGATGCATGATATATTGGGCCTTAGATGGGCCATCTAGAATATGGAGCCAAAGGGAACACATCCGTAAAAAATTATTAATGTGTTGGTGTTGGACCTTGGATGGGCCGTTTGGAATACATATCCAAGGGAAACACAAACATGAAAAATTATTGATAGGTTGGTGTCGGACCTTAGATGGGCCGTCTGGAATATAAATCCAAGTGGAGTATAGACATGAAGACTTATTGATGTGCTGGTGTTAGACCTTGGATGGGTCGTCTGGAATATGGAACCAAGGGAAACACAGGTTGGAGATTCGAGTGTTAGGCCTTACATAGGCTGCCATGATACAGGTCCAAGGATAGATCTAGAAATTAATCAGTATATGCATATGTATACACTTGTAAATAATAATGAATGACATTAAGTATGTATCATTGTTAATAGATGTGCATGACTTGTGGATGTTGTATAGCTTGAGTAGCCATTATTGCTTGTTTAGATATATTCTCTGGTTTTACATTATGCATGACAAATTTGGACAAGGATAGTGTTTGATTTGCACAGCATGTGATGTTGGTTATTACGTGTGCATGATGTATTTAAACATGGATGGTGAATGATTATGTGCAGACTTGAGTTGAGTGGTTTGTGTTTACGCCAACTCAAATGACCAGTATATTGGAATTAGGATTGGCAAAAAACCATGGCCCCCGGTAAGGAATTCAATTCTCCGCCCCTAGAAATTTCCTCGAAAATTCCAGGGCTGAGGCGGGGTCGGGGAGTTTTAATCCAGGGTTGGGGAGTTGAATTCCCCGCTTTTTATTTTTTTAATTTCCTATAGTAGATCAGTTACTACTTGTATTTTGTTTCATATTTCCAACCCAAAATATGCTTGTGGCCTATTGGTAGCCGGGGGCCTTTATTTTGCCTTCAATGCCTAGGTTCAAGCCATCCCGCCAATGGCTATATGTTTTTTTTTTTAAATATTGTGTTTATAAATTTTTTCTTATTGAGTTTAATGCTTAACAGATGAGTGTAGCCTTGTGCTAATTAGGGGATAAGTTCTTTCTTGAACCAAGGTTCAAGCTACCCTATTAACACATGTTTCTATTATTTTTGTTAATATTATATTTATAATTTTTTCTATTGAATTAGACATTGCTTTTGCATATATTAATTTTTATTAAACGATTAAATCTAGCTTCATTATATTTATAAATTATAAATACTTCTATTAATTTTTTTATTAAGTTAGTCAATTATTAACTAAAATATTAATGATGAAAATACATATAAGAATTAAGAAATCATTAATTTAAGGTTGAAGTTCAATTAACAATAACATAAGATAAATAATAAGTTGAAATATCCAAACATTAAGATATAATTTCGTCAATATAATTTCTAAACACATAAACAACCTAAGTATCCAACTAACAATAACATAAACACATTACACATTACTCAAACATCCAACGAAACTACAAGTGTACAAAGTACAAACCAAAGTTACCAAACATCCAAAAAAAAAAAAATAATAATCCAACACATAATTAAAACATAAACAAAAACTACAAAGTGTACAATAACTAGGAAAGCTTTAAAGATAAAGAAACCACACAACCCAATAACAACAAGCACAAATAAAGTTTAAACTCCAAGTCTCCAACCCTCCAAAAAGTATAATCCAACACATATAGTCCAAGCATATCAATTCAAGAACAAGTGGACAATGTCGATGCTATTATCGGCTCTTCATCCTCTTCATACACCGCTTCTTCTGTAGTTATCAACTCACACTTAGGAGTCATACCTAAGGAAAAAAAAGGAAAGAGAATATGTTAGAATTAACAAGTTAACATAAAATATTAAATTGAATATTAAAGTGAATAGCATACCACGTGACTGAGCCCATAACCAATTTTGAGTGCACATTAAAGCTTCCAATGTCTTCAAATGTAGTCTACTACGATGAGGACTTAAATGTCTACCACTTGTACTGAATGCAGACTTAGAAGCCACTGTAGAAACTGGAATAGACAAAATATCTTTTGCAATTTCTGCTAACAAAGGATACTTGCCAACATTTGTCTTCTACCAACTCAAAATATCAAAGTGGCCACTAGTATGTTTCAAACATTGCTCCTCCAAATACAAATGTAGCTTAGACTTAGAAACTATATTACCAGTACAACCAATGTATAATTGACACTATAAATTAGACTCAAAAGTCATATCTTCCACCCCATCACTCATAGGAGCCTCATTCACTAGTGACTCATCTTGTTTACCTACACCTATAGTGGTCGCTTTCAATTTATATTCCTCTACTAAGTCATAAACAATGCTTTTGACATCCTTAACATACTTTGAAGTATCAATTCCATAAATTTTTGGAAAGAAAAATGTGATCAGTTGCTTTTTATACCTTGGATCCAAGATAGTAGCCACTGCCATGACACCATGACTGACCTCCCAATACTTTTCAATTTTTTCGATCATTTGTGATGCCATCTCTTTTATTTGAGAACGAGGAGAATCAGACCACTAAGTCAATGCCAATCTCAAGTCACAAATTAAAGGAAAAAACAAGTTTGAAGTTGGGTATCTTGTTCTTAAAAACACTTATGTCACCTTATAGACATACTTTAAATGTTCACACACCAACTTTGCCAACTCCCAGTCTGAATGCAAATGTACACAAGAATATTTTCTTTCACGCATATGCAAACGAGTAAAAACATCTCTATATTTCAATGCAATAGACAACATCAAATAAGTTGAATTCCACCTAGTGGCAACATCTAACACCAACTTTCTTGTACAAGGAACTTTCATCTATCATGCTTCATTTTCAAATCTCTGAATTCTTTTAGGTGTGGCAGTCCAAAAGGCAACACTATTTCTAATTTTATCAATCCCATCCCCAAGCACATCTAACCCATCTCTCACTATCAAATATAAAATATGTGTTGTACATCTCATGTGAAATAATTTACCTTTCAAAATCATGTTATGAACTCCCAATTTTTCTTTCATTATAGAAATGAAAGCATCATTAGTTGAACGATTGTCAAGAGTAATACATGACAACTTATGATCAATATTCCAATCCACCAAACATAAGGCCAACTCTTCAGAAAGTGCTTTAGCTATGTGTACAGATGGAATATATATGAACATGAAAATATTCAAAGATAAAGATCAAAACACGGTTAAGTAATTAAGTTTCTTTAAAGCAATGTATAAAATTACTATATTTCATATTTGATATATTTACCTCAGGATGCGACTTTGTAACCTCCAATGCTCATCAATGAAATGTGTTGTTACCACCATGTATCCCTTTTTTATGATTACTAGTAGTCCACATATCAATTGTTACTCCTATTCTACTCTTACAAGCATCCATTATCTTCATGTTCTTTTCCTTTTCAATGTCATATATCTTAAAAATGACATTCTTTAATATGTTTCTACTCATGGAAACAAACAAAAGTTGAGCATAATATCCCTAAAAGCCTCATACTTAACAAATGAAAGACGGAGTTCATGCATTACAACTAATTTAGCCACATTTTCCCTACAAACTTCTTTATCAAACTTGTCAACAACCATCTCTAATGTATTACTTCCATCTTGCTTCTTTTGAAACACAAAAATTGTTGCTTAATTGTTGCCTGTTGTCGAAGCTTACAACTTCCTATATGGCTTGCCAAGTGTTTGGCTCCATTTGTATGATGACCCACTAATGCAACTTTACAGTGGTTACAAATAGCTTTGTGTTTGACCTCAATAATCTCTTTTGTAAAATGATCCCAAACCCAAGATTGTCTAATTGGTTTGCGATCTTCCTTTCTCTTTGTGACACCACCACGTGGTCCACATCCATGTTTGCTATGACTAATTGGAGGCCGCCCTTGCCCACGTGTTGTACAAGTATTGGTTGCAGAACCATTCTCGATAGAGACAACAACCATGTTAGCCTCAGTGTCTAACTCAATTTCATCCATTGGTATATCTTCATGAGATGTAGGTTCATCATCTAATGAATTATTAGATGTAGACATTATTTGTATATAACCTATAAAATTAAAATATCATGAGCCCATCTATTATAAAACAAAGCAGAACAGGTTGTCAAAATAAAATAATAATAAAGCACAAACTATATATTTTATTGTTCAAATAATTAAAGTTGAAGTAGTTGCAAAATGGTCACTTGTATAATCTTCATTTAATTACAAAATTTAGTTCACAAATTAATTGTTAACTGAAAATAAAATCTATTTTACACCAAGAGAAACGAAAATAGGAAAAGAGATCTAGGACCATTAATAATAAATAAAATTAATTCAATGATGATGAAAGTCTAACTGTTACTAGCATTTGATTACATTCATTTATTAAAAAATTATAATAATGATGCAAATGTGTGTGTATATATATGTCCATGGTCATCTCTCAAAATTTGGGAATCAATAAAGAGAGAAAATTCATCAACTTCATTAATTAATTGCTCCTACAAACAAAACTAAGTTAGTTAATTGTTGAAATATATGCAACCAATATAGTTTTTTTAGTCAACAAATATTCATTTTCTAGCTTTTTGACTCAATTAAATTAAGGTTTTATAAGACCCAATATATGTTGAGCTAATGGTTAGCTGGTAATATGTGTTTATATTATGACTTAAAGTCAACGTCTTTTACCTATCATTTTTCAATTAAACATCAACATTTAGTCTGGTAGCAGTCTATTCTTTGTAGAATTTTAATAATAATTACAGAACATTCAAAAGTGTTTAATGTTTGTTAACTACTTGTTAGGTAAGTTCATGACTTCATGTTAAGGTGGTGAAAGTTAACTTTCCATTATATAATTAGCAAATTCACTAAAAAAAAGAAAGTTAAAATCCATTAATTGAATTTTTAAAAAAAACTTAAAATACCATTCTTTTATGTTCCGAAAATCATTTCTTTCTCTAAACAAGTTTTAAATTTTTATTTCTTTTAGTATATTTCATCACATGCATTTCCTAATTCCTACGTACATTTTTCAGTTTAAAATTATTGCCCAGAATTCATCAAATTTGTTATTATATAGCTTATGAAAATATCATATCCAATTTATTTTATTCTTATTTTTCATGAAAGTTCAAAAAAAAAAATTCGTCCTCGAAATTTGAAAACATGAATCAGAAATTACCTCTTGCATTCAACAACTCAGGATACTTTCTTTGAATCTTTGACTCTAGCTCCCATGTGGCCTCTTCAACGTCATGATGCTTCCATAAGACCTTGAGTAATGGGATGGTCTTGCCATGTAGGACTTGCACTCTTGAGTCCAAGATTTGAATAGGAACCTCTTCATACGAAACATCTTGGACTCAAGAGTGCAAGTCCTACGTGGCAAGACCATCCCATTACTCAAGGTCTTGTGGAAGCATCATGACATTGAAGAGGCCACATGGGAGCTAGAGTCAGATATTCAAAGAAAGTATCCTAAGCTGTTGAATACAAGAGGTAATTTTTGATTCATGTTTTCAAATTTCGAGGACGAAATTTTTTTTAGGAGGGTAGGTTGTAGAGTCTCAAAAGAAAATTAATATATATATGCATTTATATATATTACAAATTTAGAAACATGTCTAAAGGATTAGTGGGTTGGAAGTTGGTGGACCTAGGCCCATGAGCCAAGGCCTTATATTTATATGAGAAAGGATTTTCTAGAATTGAAAAGAAGAAAAAGGAAAAAGAGAGAAGAGTTTCACGGTTCCAGGAAGAGAAGAAGAGAAGAAGGAGAAGGAGAAAAAGAGAGGAAAATTTTCAAAGAAGTGTATAAGCTTGGAAAACAAGTAGGATTTTCTATCACTATGCTTACCTCATGTCATGTATTGTGTTGTTTATTTGATATTGGTTTGTTATGCATGTGATCTATTCTAACTTGATTGTTTTGTTGCTTGGATGATGATCTATGAGTGAAACTACTTATTATAAGTTGATTGTTTGTGGTTTGAATGAGAAATTATGTGTGAAAACTAAGTGCTTATGAAGTGAGTAGAGATGGTTCTTGAGGGGAGTTGTAGTTCATGTGATTGTCTTGTGTTGTTTGAGCTGATGCATTTTTTTGGATTAAGAATTGTATGATTTTCATTTGTTTAGGAAAATAGATATATGAAGCCTTAATTAGCCACTGATTTTGTTGAATTTGGAGTTAAAATGGATTTTTGGTGAATTTTTTAAGTTGGAGGTCGAAATCTAGAAATGAAATGGTGTAACCGATTTAATGGAACAGGTTTACATGTCTGCATGCAGCTTCTGACTTTTCTTCAATTCATGGAATGCTTGCTCACATGCATCATTCCATTCGAATCTGACTCCTTTCCTTGTTAACCTAGTCATAGGTGCAGCCAATTGAGAAAAGTTCTCAACAAAACGCCGATACTACCCTACTAAACCCAAGAAGCTGCGTACTTCAAACACATTCTTTGGTCGTTCCCATTTCATAACTGCTTCTACTTTCGATGGATCCATTGAGATTCCTTGTCTTAACACCACATGGCCTAAAAATTTTACTTCTGATAGCCAAAATTCACATTTACTCAACTTGGCATATAGGCGATGCTCTTTCAGTATTTGAAGTGCTATCCGTAGATGTTGTTCATGCTCAACTTTAGATAACGAATAAATAAGGATATCATCCACAAACACAATTACAAATTGGTCTAAATGAGGTCTGAAAACACGGTTCATCAAATCCATAAAGGCAGCAGGGGCATTAGTCAGTCCAAATGGCATGACCAAAAACTCATAATGCCCATACCGAGTACGAAAAGCGGTATTGGGTATGTCTCCTTCCTTTATTCTCAACTGATGATAACCCGAACAATGATCTATCTTGGAAAAACAATAAGATCCTCTTAGCTGATCGAACAAATCATCGATCCTAGGTAAAGGATATTTGTTTTTCACTGTAACCCGATTTAATTGCCTGTAATCTATACATAAACGTAATGAACCATCTTTCTTTTTCACAAACAATGCTGGAGCCCCCCAAAGAGAACTGGGTCGGATGAATCCTTTCTCTAGCAATTCTTCTATTTGCAGCTTTAGCTCCCTCAACTCTGCGGGAGCCATTCAGTAAAGAGCAATTGATATGGGTGCCACACCTAGATACACTTCAATAGCAAACTCCACTTCTCTAGTTGGAGGTAACCCGGACAATTCCTCAGGAAAAACATCAGGAAAATCACTTACTACCCGAGGAAGATCAGAAACCCCTTTACTTGTCTCTTCTACTAGTATACTTGCTATCATGTTCCTGACCCCTTTCTTATTTTGCGACCCAAGCAAAGGGTAATGTGATAATGCATATTTGTCCCCATAAAAACTGAAAACGATCCCCTCCGGAGTGTGAATCATCACTTTCTTCTGGTGACAATCTAATATGACTTGATGAGTTGACAACCAATCCATTCCTAATATCACATCATACTTGGTGAAATCCATAAGTATCAAATCAAATGACAACCTGTGGCCATTAATCTCTAGCATACAAGAATGACATATTCTCCCAACTTCTAGAGTACTGCCCATAGGTGACTCCACATGTAATATAGAGTCCAACAAATCAGACTCTAATCCTAATACAGATGCAAAATGGGTAGATAAAAAAGAATGTGTAGCTCCAGAATCAAATAAAACGCTGGCCCATGCATTAAAAATCAATAATGTACCTCCCATAACCCCGTAGTCTGCAGGCTCTGCTGGCTGAGTCAAAGTAAAAACTCATCCCTGAGTCATCTGTCCTTATTGTCTATTGCTCTGAGCTGATCTTAGAGGCCTAACAGATTGAGAAGAAGCTGCTTGAGACCTCTGAGAAGTTTGATGTGATTGAGTATTACGTCCTTGAAACGATGGTCTAAACTGTGACCCTAACCCTGGCCGAGGAGTCAGTTAGGTCTGACTAGTGGCACTCTGAGGACCTCTCATCCCTGTTGGATAATCCCGTTACATGTGACTGTATTATCCACATCTAAAACATCTAGGGCACTGACGTTGTAAATGGCCTGGCTTCCCACACCCATAACAAACTCTCTGACTCTGTGAAGACCCACTTGACATGGAGCCTTGAGATTGCAGTTGCTAAGACTGAGAATTAAAGGAAGTCCTACTGGACTAAGTTCTCTGTCTCTTAGTTGAATGATCATACTATTGTACTCCTCTAGAAGATATGCCAATACCCCCTATCGTGTGACTCTGGGATATCTCCTGTTCTGCAACTAAGACGGTCTCCACCACATCAAAGTACATCGTCAATCTACACACTGCAATTGAGGGTCTAATGTCATCTCTCAGTCACTTTTGAAATCTCCGAGCCTTGCTAGCCTCATCCGCCACCAAACCAGGCACAAAATGGGATAAGGCAGTAAATCGTGTCTCATATTATTGCACTGTCATATTCCCCTCTGTCAAGTATGTAAATCATTTTCCATTTGGTCCCGAAAAATCGTAGGAAAATATTTATCCAGAAAAGCAGTAGAGAAGTCCCTCCATGTAAGGATGTTTCCTCCTGATGCGTTCGAAACTAGCAAGTATACTAGTCTTTTTTTTGGAAAAGTTACTTAGTAATATTAATCCAAAAATGTTAAAATGTACAAAAATCCGAGGGGCATACCCCAAGATTACAAAAGGACATGAAGTCCAAACAAACAAACCAACAAAAGATAGAAAATAAAGGCCACAAGCGGCCTAAACAATGAAAAACAAGCCACAAACGGCCTTAACAACATAAATGAGAAATGACCACAGTCGGTCTAAATCAAAAAAATACAAAAGCTTTAACCCTTCTTATTTTTCTTCTTCTTACCCTTCCGTACAGGGGTAGTTGGGGTATCCGAATGATCATGATCAATCCTATCAATTTGATCTTCATCACTTAGCCTATTCAAAGGCTCAAATCGAGAGGGAGAAGACTCAGGAGGTTGTCCTGTATTTATTCGCCCTGACGAAACGGATGCCTCACGATTGGTAGAACACTGGATAGCACCTAAGAGCCTACCCTGGTCAGTCGCGAAAGGAGATAGAGAGTCAGAATCTGAGACCGACTCTGCACTCGAGGCTGTGGCCTTCATAGGAGGAACAACTTGCACTGGCAAATTTGCTGGAAAAGCAACAAGCTTTGGACTCTCAGCGACCTTGGTCGCAACCTTACTCGAATTCAAAGGAGTACCATCAGAAGAGGTGCTATCCGGGTTGTTAGCCTCATTCTTATCCTGACCTGTAGTCTTTTCGGGTTCCAGACAACGGTGTCCAAACTTACAACATTTGGAGCAACGTTTTGGGACCCACTCATATTCAACTTGAATTTGGATGGGCTCTGG
Organism: Boswellia sacra; assembly: GCA_013180625.2. Lineage (NCBI taxonomy): Eukaryota > Viridiplantae > Streptophyta > Magnoliopsida > Sapindales > Burseraceae > Boswellia > Boswellia sacra. Next base: position 187,366 of record SNVD02004221.1, read on the forward strand.
AGAAAGCTTGCATATGAACTCAAAGTTGCGAATCAGAGGGTGTTTTGCATCCAAAAGAACACATACCCTCGCATACTCCAATCTGGAGAGATCAGAAGTCATCTTGTCACAAGGTAAAGGTTCTCCAACCATGCTGGAGACAATACTAAGACCTTTGGTTGTCCACAGAGGAAACGGTAGGCCATATAATCGGATCCAAACAGGAATATACCTCAATTGATTTGTATTAAAATCAAAATGCGGGTTCCAAGGTTGTAAGACAATTGTTTTACCTCCAAACATCCAAGGACCGCGTGCAATGATGTTATGAACCTCTTCCTCAGTTTGGAAGCGGAAAATAAGAAAACCCTTGTTCGTGGAACGGACGTCTTCTAAGCCACTAGATTTCCATGCACGCATGGCCAACGAGCGAGCAGCTTGAAAAGGCATCACATATCCCGGAAAGAAGCCAACAAGACATCTACGCCATTCGGCCACATTCTCATCAACAATCTCATCCGGGATCTTCAGAATTGTCCCCGGTTCCTTGGGGTTAATCCGAATTAGTTTGCACCGGGAACTCAAATCGGTGATTTTAATTTTGTCAACCCAAGAGCCAGCAGTTGTCTTGGGTGGGTCCATCCAGTGAATATGAATCAAATACAATGCAGAATCATAAAAAAGAGATGGGAGAACGAAGGCAAACCAGTCACCGAAGCGGCTCGACTTCCAAAGTCGTCGACATCTCTTTATAAACGATAATCCACAAGGAATATGCAGCTCGACCAAAAGGCAAAGTTGTGTGAAATAGCCTGAGGAACAATCTGGTCAGGGTTGATGAACAGTGATACCGGCCGGATGAACAGTGAAAACCGGACTTGAATAGTGTCACCCGAATAAAGAGATGGTGATTTGAGGGTCTTGCGGTTAGAAACGGGTGACGCCCAAGAAGGGAAAGTTGGTCAGCATTGCTCGATCTACAAGGTGGTATCAAGTATACTAGTCGCACAAGTAATAAAGTGATAAGTAAGATATCGTTCCCACAATGATTGATTCTAATTGAATTTGTTATTTTACAGCAACAATGGATAAATGGGGGGTTTTGTTGATGGATTAACTAAATGAAATATTAATGTAAATGTACAATAAAACAACACAAAGTAAAATAGAGTGAAAAATCAATTAGAGTAACCTGGTTAAGGGATCATTCTCTGCCACAAGATATGGATTTGTGAATTAACCATAGAATTGTCATTCAATTACACCATTGAAATTATCAATCGTAGATAACAACAAGCTCTGTTACCCCAATCTTTCCTTACTTTGTTGTTAAATAAAACAGCTCTTTATTTAATCTCTATCCATTAAACAACCTAGAACAAGCTCTCTAAATTTAATTCAATGGATGCATTACGAAAAGAAAGACAGGTTGATCTAAGCAATAAACACACAAGCTCGGATTATTTAACTTAGGTTATATTCTCCAATTGCAATCTCTGATCACAATTTTGCTATTAAGGATTAGAAATTCAAGACAATTACGGATCAAGATTTCTACTCTAGCAATAGACAACAACCAGATTATATTTAGTTGGCCATTCCAAATACAATCAGCAAGCAATCATAAGCATTAGATATGGGAAAATACCAGCAACTTCAATTAGAGAATTGGATAACAACTTCTTGCACAATCAACTCACAAAAACCATATCAAGGGCTTTGAAATCACCCTCAACCAATTCAGATATCGTTCCCACGAGGATTGATTCTAATTGAATTTGTTATTTTACAGCAACAATAGATAAATGAGGGGTTTTGTTGATGGATTAACTAAATGAAATATTAATGTAAATGCACAATAAAACAACACAAAGTAAAATAGAGTGAAAAATCAATGAGAGTAGCCTGGTTAAGGGATCATTCTCTGCCACAAGATATGGATTTGTGAATTAACCATAGAATTGTCATTCAATTACACCATTGAAATTATCAACCGTAGATAACAACAAGCTCTGTTACCCCAATCTTTCCTTACTTTGTTGTTAAATAAAACAAACTCTTTATTTAATCTCTATCCATTAAACAACCTAGAACAAGCTCTCTAAATTTAATTCAATGGATGCATTACGAAAAGAAAGACAGGTTGATCTAAGCAATAAACACACAAGCTCGGATTATTTAACTTAGATTATATTCTCCAATTGCAATCTCTGATCACAATTTTGCTACTAAGGATTAGAAATTCAAGACAATTACGGATCAAGATTTCTACTCTAGCAATAGACAACAACCAGATTACATTCAGTTGGCCATTCCAAATACAATCAGCAAGCAATCATAAGCATTAGATATGGGAAAATACAAGCAACTTCAATTAGAGAATTGGATAACAACTTCTTGCACAATCAACTCACAAAAATCCATATCAAGGGCTTTGAAATCACCCTCAACCAATTCAGATTCAGTTACACATGTTTAAGAACGTGGTAAATACAATACAACATGGAGACATTCCAGAAAATGAAAGGGAAGGGATAAACTTAGCAAATTTGATGAAAATCTCTTAGGATTGTAGTTTTTCCTCTTCCAAGCCTTCTTTATCCTTCAAGAACTCCAGGAGATGAGAGAAATCCAGAGATGCAGCCTCCCAGTCGTTTCCCCCTCTTCAAGTTATGAAAATAAAACCCTAAAATATGTTTATATACCCAGCTACAGTAACTTGCTACAGTGTCCCCGTATTTAATAACATGCTACAGTGATATGTGGAATTACAAATATACACTTCTCATACCATTTTTATCATAACTTTCGGTACACTACATAAATTTGTGAACCGTAAATTTCTCCAGAAAATATACTTCGAGAGCTTTTCAATGGTATATAGCATGTTATCCGGTTAATTGTATATCGATACAATCAACTCCGAGAAATTGGTTGACTAGCAGAGGTGAAAATGAAGGGTTTTACTCCATTTTTGTGCAAGTTGCTCCAAAACTCCTACAAACATCAAAACCACACAAAAACATAAAAATACCAAGGAATATAGCAAAGAAACATGGACGAATTGATATGAAAGTAATACATAAATAGACACCTATCAAATTCCCCCACACTTAGACTTTGCTAGTCCTCGAGCAACTACAACGATATGAAACAAAACTAAACCGAAACAGAATCAAAGAAAAAATAAAACACACAAATGCTTCAACTTGCAAATAGGCCTCAAAGATTGTACTTAATTATAACCCAAGGAAAACTTCAAAATAATGCACTTGATCAAGAATTTTATCTCAAAGATTAGTTTCGCTTCACTTCAATTCCTCAAGTGTGTGTGTGTAGAGCCATTCTCACCTAATCACTTGTAACCCATATGAGTTTATGCATAAAAATGAATCATATTTAATAGTGAAGATGTGTGTATAAATGAACTCCATAGGCTTACTTTTCAAGTCACTCTCCACTAATGTAGACATACACAACACCAAGGATCAAGTAGGACTTTATTAAGCTTGTAACGTTTGGCTTGGGTGAAGGTATGATAAAGGATAATAATTTGGATCAAATCACCCACAAACACATAAATCATTCAAGACTATATGGAGCTCAACCCTTATAAGACAACTTATTTCAATTCACCCGGTTACTCCCCCAAACTTATTTAGAACACTCAATCTTTTTTTTTCTTTTTTTTGTAGAAAACAAAAGAAAACTATATCCCCACACTTTGTTGTTTTATTCTTTTTAAGAACACTCAAGGGTATAGATCTCTTTTCTCTTTTTTTTCTTTTTTCTTTTTTTTTACAACACTTTCCCTCCCCCACACTTAAACAACACATTGTCCTCAATGTGTAAGTACGTGGATAAGAAGTACAGATTAGTTCTTTGTTTTTTTTTCTTTTTCTTTTTTTTTTACAAACACAATAAAATGCACTTGCATTGCTCATGACACAACCCAACCTCCTTTAACTTCCCACAACCAGAACATAGCTCAAAATGTAATCGTGAATGATCTACATGCTCATAGGTAAGGGATAAACTGTTTGGAAAAAAAAATTCATTTGAGGTTAGGAAATCTTTTAGTGAGTTAACAAGAAAAAAAAAACAAAAGGCTTACAGAGGCTCAAAGGGGTAACTAGGGATCAATTTTCAGTCAAGGTTGGCTATTAAGGCTCAAACGGTCCAAAGATGGCCTAAATCATTTCCCCAATGTTGCACAGTCTAGGATTTCGCCTCGAGTGACCATCAAACAAGTTCTAGAATTCATTGAAATCTGAAGAAACACTTAAATTACTTAAACTCTCTATAAGTAAACAAATAACTCAGTGATAATAGCTCAGTGCTCATGTTGTGCAAGGAATCAAAGGCAAAGCGAAAACCAATAAACATTTCAAGCACACAGATCCATGCATTATTTATCATTTTCCAAGAGTTATTCTCAATTCAATCATTATCTTATCATCGACCCACAAAATGTAAGAAAAGAGGTACGTGGCGTTGTTACACCTGAGTCAAGATTGCATATTTCAACAATCCTTAGGACCAGTAGCCCGCAGACCTAAGGTTTCCAGCCTATATACCTTTATCAGAAAGAACAAAACGAGAAACAAGACACTTCAAATAACATGAAATAAACAAACTACAGATTTATTTCAGGAGAATACGTTTCAAGGGTTAAAGAAACCCCATATTCTGCCATTCTCAAGTTTTTCCACATTTTTATTTTAAATCGAAACTGATAAAGAAAAAAATACATAACAACTCTAAATTACGTAAAACTAAACTTACTCATAAAATAACAAAGTCCAACAAGTCAGCAAACACAAACAAGTTAGTTAGAATAGGTCTAAAAGTTTAGAAGTTAGCCTCCTTATTCAGCCATTATGGATGAAAGAGATCCAGAATGCGTTTCAAGAACTTGAACTTTTTAAGCCACCACTTTTTTTTTGAAAAAGTTACTTAGTAATATAAATGCAAAAAAGTTATAATGTACAAAAATCCGAGGGGCATACCCTAAGAATTACAAAGGGACGTAAAGTCCAAACAAACAATCCAACAAAAAGATAGAAAATGAAGGCCACAAGCGGCCTAAACAAAGTAAAAAAGCCACAAACGGCCTAAACAAAGTAAAAAAGCCACAAACGGTCTTAACAACATCGAAGAGAAATGAAATGATCACAAACAGTCTAAAACATAAAAATACAAGAGCTTTAACCCTTCTTATTTTTCTTCTTCTTACCCTTCTTTACCGGGGTAGCTGGGGTGTCCGAATGAGCATGGTCAATCCTATCAGATTGATCATCCTCACTGAGCCCAATCAAAGGCTCAAAACGAGTGGGAGAAGACTCAGTAGGCATCCGCCCTGAGGAAATAGATGCCTCATGATTTGTAAAACATTTGATAGTGCCCAAAAGTCTACCCTCGTCAGTCGCAAAAGGAGATGGAGAATCTGAATCTGAAACTGACTCTGCACTCGAAACTGTAGTAGCCTTCGGAGGCTCAACTTGCACTGCAGAAACTTCTGGGATAGTAACTATTTTGGTGCAATCAACGACCTTGGTCACATCCTTTTCTTTTCTCAAAGGGGCACTATCAGAGGCGCTAGCCTCATTCTTATCTGGACTTGAAGTCTTTACCGATTTTGGACAACGATGACCAAACCTGCAACATTTGGGACAATGTTTTGGAACCCACTCATATTCAACTTGAATTTGAATGGGCTCTGGAGAGAGTTTGCATCTGAACTCAAACTTCTTAATCGGAGGGTGGGTTGCATCAAGAAGAACACATACCCTCGCATATTCCAATCTAGAAAGATCAGAAGTCATCTTGTCACAAGAAATAGGCTCTCCAACCATGCTGGAAACAATACTAAGGCCTTTGTTTGTCCATAAAGGAAACGGCAAGCCATATAATCGGATCCAAACGGGAAATTCCGCTACTTGATCCGCATTAAAATTCAAATGTGGATGCCAAGGCTGTAAGAAAATGTTTTTACCTCCAAACATCCAAGGACCGCGAGCAATGATAGCATGAACCTCATCCTCAGTTTGAAAACGAAAGAGGAGAAAGCTCGTGTCTGTAGAGCAGACGTCTTCTAGGCCGCTAGATTTCCATGCACGCATGGCTATCGAATGTGCAGCATGATAAGGCATCACATATCCGAGAAAGAAGCCGACAAGACATCTACGCCATTCGACCACATTCTCATTGACAATCTCATCTGGAATCTCAAGGATTGTACCCCGTTTCTTAGGAGTAACCGGATTCAATTTGCATCGGGTACTCGAATCAGTGATCTTGATTTTATCAGCCCAAGAGCCAGCTGTTGACTTGGGTGCATCCATCAAGTGAAATATGGATCAAATACAATGCAAACTCATAAAAAAGAGATGGAAAACGAAAGCAAACCAGGCACCGAAGCGGCTTGGCTTCCAAAGTCGTCGTCGCCTCTTTAAAAAAAAAAACAATAATCCACAAGGAATCAAGGAAGCGGTCAAGAAGGAAACTTGCGTGGAATAACCCGATGAGCAAACTGGAAAAAATTCGGTAAATAGTGCGCCGGATGAACAGTGTCGCCGTCGCCGTCACCGGAAAAGTGTCTTCCGAAACTTTAATCGCGATTTCTGGCTGATTTCTTAGAATTTGATAATGCAACAGAAGAGAAAATTGACCAGCGCTGCTTGATCTACAATTCGGTGCAGGAGGTGACAATCCACTCGCCGCTCGCCGGAGGAGCGGCTGAAACAGTAAACTAAACAGCCCTGGACAGAGGAGATAGCAATGGAATCAGGCGTTAGTGCTGAAGGGAAAGTTGTAGATCGGGCTTAAACAAAGGCGATGGTATAGGCGGTGACTATTCACACGCCACACCGTGGCGATGAATAGTAAAACAACAGAAACTTCAACGCCGTGGACGGAGGTGTTGCGAGCCGAACCAGATGGTGGTGCTGAAGGAGAAAATGAAGATCGAGGCAAGGTGAAGGCAGTGGTGATGGCGCTGACTATTCACGTGCTGGTCGGTACGAATAAATAGTAAATTCGGTAGCGGTTATGGGCAATTTTGAACGCTTTCTGGCAAGATTTTGATGAGCAGGGTATCCCGATCTTCCACATACATAAATTTGAGATGCTGATTTGCCAAACGGCCAGAATGAATAGTATTTTTCGGCGACCCAGTTGAGAGAAAAAATTTCGAAACTAGCAAGTATACTAGTCGCACAAGTAATAAAGTGATGAGTAAGATATCGTTCCCACGAGGATTGATTCTAATTGAATTTGTTATTCAAAAGCAACAATAAACTAAATGAGGGGGGTTTTGTTGATTCATTAACTAGATGAAATATTAATGTAAGTAAAGAATAACACAATGCAAATTTAAACAGATTGAAAAACAATGAGAGAAACCTGGTTAAGGGATCCTTCTCTACCAAGATATGATTTGCGAATTAATTTGTAGTATTGTCATCCAATCCCCCATTGAAAATTACCAACCGTAGAAACGAACAGCTCTGTTTCCCAATCTTTCCTTACTTTGTTGTTAAATAAAACAAGCTCTTTATTTAATCTCTATCCATTAAACAACCTAGAACAAGCTCTCTAATTTAATTCAATGGAAGCATTACGATGAGAAAGATAGGTTGATCTAAGCAATAATCACACAAGTTCGGATTATTTAACCTAGGTTGGATTTTCCAATTGCAATCTCTGATCACAATTTTGCTACTAATGATTGGAAATTCATGACAATTACGGATCAAGATTTCTAATCTAGCAATAGACAACACCAGATTATATTCAGTTGGCCATTCCAAATACAATCAGTAAGCAATCATAAGCATTAGATATGGGAAAATACAAGCAACTTCAATTAGAGAATTGGATAATAATTTCTTACACAATCAACTCACA